>JADZMA010002234.1:0-12781 GCA_020796225.1 Arion vulgaris
CAGCAACTTTCAAAAAGGCCTTTATCAAGCAAACGAACAAACAGGAGTGACAAATTAAAATGAAACACAAATGGACGACCAAACACAAACTATCCAAGGAAAATCTGGAATAAAACGAATAACGAAATAAATGTAACACAAAAAAACACATAAAAACTAGAAATAGAACGGAAAAGAAACAATGAAACATCTAGTAGAATATATAACGTGAATACATGCAACATATACCCATATAGATTACAAAACATGGAAAGAGAAAGTACTAAGAAGCATAAGAATGTAATACGTTGAGCCCGCGTGAGTCAAGGTACCATACAAAGAAATCAACCGATTCTCAGAGCAAATCGACTACGATCATTCGAGGAACATGATCGGATGGCTGTGACCTGGACATCGTGAGCTCCTAATGGCCAGTATCATTGAAATGGGTGGCTACAGGGGTCACAGAGCATTGGCGTATGTCGCGCAAGTGTTGGGCAAATCGGTCACTGAGCCTCTTGCCTCAGTCTCCTTCTCATCTCCACTACTTGTGTCAACTTTCTTGACATTACTATCACCTTACCATATCCACTATCACTACATCAGTATATTACAAGCCTACTGATGCACTGTTTCTCCTCTATACTTCTTCCCATCCCGGGCTTGTCGTGACTCTTTGCCATTCTCGCAGCTCTTACGCCTTCGTCGCCTTTGTGCAGAGGACGATGATTTTCTTGAAGAGCTCACGAGATGCTTGTTTCTTTCGTAGGCGCCTATACCCGGAGAGGGTGCTTGTCTCGGCTATGCATCAAATTCAGAAAATCACTCGCCAGCAGGCCCTTATCACCAGCATGGACTACTAACTCTGATAGAGTAAACTTATCTTAACTTACCACCCCATAGTTCCCTGGTGAAAAATGTTTTATTCCGTCATCTGTCTATCCTTAGATCAGATCCTGAGACCCGTTCTGTCTTCCCAACTATCCTTTGGTTGCTTACAGACGGGACAGAAGTCTTAAAGATATGTTAGTACACAGTCGCCTGAAGTCCAATATCCAGACTCATTTTGCACTGTCAGTGTGGCCGTCGCGTTGCAACACGTGTGCTTATGTGATACAGACGCGTACTGTATCTTTCCTTTAGGCACGTTTCTTATTGACGATGGGTTCACATGCGAGTCCGTAATCTTATCTATGCCATTATCTGTAAACGGTGTAACAAAGCTTATATCGGCGAGACAGGCAAGAGGCTCAGTGACCGATTCGCCCAACACTTGCGCGACATACGCCAATGCTCTGTGACCTGTAGCCACCCATTTCAATGATACTGGCCATTTAGGAGCTCACGATGTCAGGTCACAGCCATCCGATCATGTTCCTCGGATGATCGCAGTCGATTGCTCTGGAGAATCGGTTGATTTCTTTGTATGGTACCTTGCGACCATGCAGGCTCAACGTATTACATTCTTATGCTTCTTAGTACTTTCTCTTCCCATGTTTTGTAATCTATATGGGTATATGTTGCATGTATTCACGTTATATATTTTACTAGATGTTTCATTGTTTCTTTTCCGTTCTATTTCTAGTTTTTATGTGTGTTTTTGTGTTACATTTATTTCGTTATTCGTTTTTATTCCAGATTTTCCTTGGATACGTTTGTGTTTGGTCGTCCATTTGTGTTTCATTTTAATTTGTCACTCCTGTTTGTTCGTTTGCTTGATAAAAGCCTTGTTGGTCTTGCTGTATTTTGTCATTGTTTTTGTATTGTAAACTACAGTACTTTGTAATACGTATTTTGCCAATCAAATAGTTTTACTGCAGTTCCATATATATATACATCTTAAAATTGGCACCATTTGCCCTATCATTTGATTTGCTTTGTTGCATCTGTGTTGAATTTCATTAGTTATTCTTCCATTTGCTGAAAAATGCTCCCCAGGTATGTGAAATCTTTTACTTGATTTAGTAGGTGATTATCGATGGATATATTGGTAGTGTTTTCCTCTCTGGCGAATGTCATTACTTCTGTTTTGTCGATGTTAATTCTCATGTTGTATTCGTTACATGCTAACTGGAGTCTGTTGATGTGTTGTTGTAGCTGTTCTTCTGTTGTTGATATGATTGCCTGATCGTCTGCAAAAGAAATTCATTTAAGAGTTCTCCGAGGTTGTTTCCTTCGCTGGTGGTAGCTATTTTACAAATGTGGTCAATGTACGTGATGAATAGCAGCGGGGATAGTACGCAACCTTATCTTACTCCTGACCCTACGTGAAACTTTTCTGATAATCCTGTATTTGTTCTAATCGTACATTGGCTGTCAGTATAAATGTTTTTGCAAAGGTTGATTAGGTGTTCATTAATCTGGGTTGTGCGTCTGCAAACTGTGCCTCCCCGTTTGAAAATAACCGGACGGGCGAGCCAGTCAGCGAACGCGAGTTCCCAGTGTCGATAACCAATTTCGTGCATAGTCTCTAACGGCTGCGCGTGCCTCTCCTTTTCACGCGAACGAGGCTCCCAGCGAATAAGGGACAAGGTAGCGTCTGCTATTAAGACTAGCTCGCTCGCCGCGCGCGGTCTTATTGGTGGTGTGTGTGTGTGTCCGTATATCGGAGTTTCTCGGTCGCGGTGTGATGCAGTCAGTCTAAATTTTAAACGCTCGACGGTGGTCTCGTTAAAGGCCCGGCTCTCGCAACGAGCTTGTGGGTCCGCAGGTAGTAACATGGTGTCGTTGTTTTGCAGCGAGCGCAAGTCTTGCCGGCAAACTGTGGGAAGCAGGCGCTCAGTCGTTTCGCTTCAATTTCGCATTTTCGCCGGGGACGTCGGGATCCGCTCTGCACAGAGCGCTGTCTCCCTACCCCGGCATTGTCGGTCCGGTCTCGTCCATGACAGCTATCTGGTTGATCCTGCCAGTAGTCATATGCTTGTCTCAAAGATTAAGCCATGCATGTCTAAGTTCACACTGTCTCACGGTGAAACCGCAGATGGGTCATTAAATCAGTCGAGGTTCAACAGATGACACGATCCGTCAAAGGCCCATGTTTCACGGCGGAAAATGAGCCAGGGTTAGCGAAGGGGCGCGCTAACCAAGACCCTGCCTCTAAATCACCACGCGGTGACCCTGGAAAAGACTAAGGTTCCGGTCTGACTAAAGGGGGCAGGGATCAGGAGACAAATGAAGCAAAGCAGGGGCCGAAATCCTGGAGAATTCACATGTCTCTTGGCCGATAGTCCACCGAAATAGGCACGAAGCAGCAGCGTGCGAAGTTATCTGTGATGACAGTGTGAGCTTAGAGACCAACACATAAAGAAATCCCTGAAAAATAACACATCTCCTGGTCGAAGTCCGCAAAATGTATGTCCATACTCAGAAAGAACTGTGAGATAGCAGAGTATGAACGCTTCGCAAACAAAATCGTGGTCACTGCAACGTAGAGACTGGGAAGCCCTGAAAATACACACATTTCCTGCCCAAAGACCGCAAAAATACGCTTGAGCTCCAAAACTACGAAACAGTAGAGTACGTGAGTCCGCGCCCAAAACAGTGGTCACTGCAATGCAGAAGACTGGAAGTCCCTGAAAATACACACACATTTCCGACCAAAGACCGCAAAAGTCTTACGAAAGCGTCCATGAACATAGCTCTGTTCTCTCGCAGGGAACTGCCGCTGCCTTGTGATGTCATGGTTGGGTACAATCAAAGGCTAGCGAGCAAACCGTAAACAAACCTGAACGAGTGACGAACCAATGTGTTCAGAAAAACGACCGGTTCGGTGGGAAGATGGCGCTCATAAGCCCGGGAGGGCAGGTCATCTAAGGATAGCAGCCCTGAAAGAAAATGGCAACTCATTGCCTTGTGAGATTTGGCTGGGGACAGTCGAAGGCTAACGGAGAGCGAACCGTACACAAACGCTGGTTGAAAACGGATACACGTCCGAAAGATAAGCACCTGAGCTCAACACGGCACTGAAAGTGTAAGCAGCTACCCATGCTGACGCTGCATGGACTAAATTTTATCATGAATATGTTTATTAATAATGAAATTCGATATGGTGCTACGCCTGAGAAGTCCCGCCGGAGCAGGACAGTGCCGGGCCCCATGCCTCGAAGGGCCCGCTTTGCTCTACCGACGTCCCGCCCTCCAACTCGGCACAGCAGCGAACGAGGTAACCGGGTTAAAGCTACTGGTGCGATACGGTCGAGTATTGACCATAAGAAATTAAATATCACCCAATGGAATGCGGAAGGTATCCACCACAAGAAGCAAGCACTCGCAATAAGACTTGCAGAAGACGATATAGACGTTGCGTGCATACAAAACACCTCAATCCCAGACACAAGTTCGAGATCAAAGGTTACCAGACCTTCAGAACAGACAGAGAAGGACACAAGGGCGGAGTCCTCACCCTAGTCAGAAATGGCATTCCAACCAAGCAGATGGAAGGAACAAAGGAAAACCCCGGAGCAGTTGAGATCATAGGTGTGCAAATTACGTGCAAAGACATACAGATCATTCTGTACAATCTTGACTGTCCAAGTTACACGCCGCTGTCACTCGAAACAATGAATATCAGTGAGAACTCATGTATTGTGGTCGGTGATTTCAACAGCCGCTCGGAGAGATGGGGGTACTCAGAAACAAACAGTAGAGGAGTTGAGGTGGAAGACTGGGAGATCGAGAACAATCTGTTCTTCATCAACGCTCCAGACGATCCACCAACTTTCTACTGGAACGTGGCACACAACGAGTACCCCTGATCTGGCCTTTGCAACAAGCGATATATCCACCAAAGTAGTCCGTACGGTTACCCACCAGCTAGGGGATAGTGACCATAGACCTGTCAAATTGCAAGTAGACCTCAATTTTGTACCTGAGCCCAAAATGTGGTTGCCACGGTGGAACTATAAGAGCCAATTGGAAACAGTATGGAGCACTGACTGATGCAAATGTTGAACGAATCAACATGCATGACAAGAAAACGTGCGAATCGTGGCAAGGGAACTGTCAGAAGCAATCCTGAAAGCGGCACGGAAAACCATCCCCAGAGGCGCACGAAAGGATTACAAGCCATACTGGACAGCAGAGGTTCAGAAGCTTGAAAAAGACCTTGAGAAGACAAGGAGTGAGGCAGAGCATGCACAGTCAGTGGAGACAAACACTGTCTACAAGGCGGCAGCAGCAAAATACAGAAGAGAGGTAAAACGAGCGGCGAGACAGAGTTAGGTCAAAACAACGAATCCTGAACCTCGATAGGGACGGCCTAAACTGTGGAAGCTGGCCAAAGCGCTGAGCGATGAAAACACCAGCAGACCACCTATAGTCCTCGAACAAGACAAGAAGATGGCTTCGGGTAGGGAAGCAGCAAACATCCTGATGCAACAATATGCCGAAGTCAGCAGAGTAAGCATATCAAAGGAAAAAGTTGATGCCACCAAGAAAAGCTCAGGCTCTCCAAGGCGAGCCGAGAAAAGCAGATAGTCACCTAACGGACATTCACAGTAACGAGCTGGAAAGAGGCTTTAAGGGACCTGAAACAGAAAGTCGCCCGGAAAGATGGGATCACCAATGAGATGCTTAAAAACCTGGGAATCAGAGCAAAGGTCGCTCTACTGGCCGTTCTCAACATGTCGTGGAAAACAGGCATAGTACCGCAAGAATGGAAAGAAGCAATCATGGTGCCCATCCTAAAACCAGGCAAAAATAAACTTGACCCAGCAAGTTACAGACCAATAAGCCTCCTAAGCTGCACGGGCAAACTTATGGAGCGCATGGTGAACAAACGCTTATCCTGGCACTTGGAGAGCAAAGGGCTGCTTATGGCACAACAAGGCGGTTTCGGAGATACAGATCCACAGAGGATCAAGTAACCTACATTGTCCAGGAATCGAGGACGGCTTCAGAAAAGAAACAGACACTGGCGGTCTTGGTAGATATGGAGAAGGCTTTTGACACAGTCTGGAAAGAAGGATTAAGACTAAAACTGCTCACCCTCGGCGTAAAGGGAGAATGTACAATTGGCTCGATAGATACCTAGAGAACAGAACAGCAAGGGTTCAGGTTCAGGGTACAAAAGTATGAAGGCCACACTGGAGCAAGAGAGTCCCCCAAGGAGGAGTGCTCTCACCGACTCTCTTTCTAGTCTTCGTAAATGACATTGCAACATGCCTCCCAGAACGAGTTCACTCTGCCATGTATGCCGACGACCTGGCATATATGGGCGAGAGAAGAGTCAATGCCCACAGCAGAAAATCGACTGCAAGCTACATTAAATAACCTTGAAGTGTGGTCAGCAAAGTGGAATATGAAAATAAATCCTTCAAGACCACTTACACTGTGTTCTCCCAGAATAACAAGGATTACAAGATAACGCTTAAAGTCAATGGGCAGAACCTTCCAGAAAATAAAACCCCAACGTACCTAGAAGTCACACTCGACAGAAAGCTGACTTGGTGCACCCAGATCGAGAATGCTACGGCAAAAGCGAGACACAGGCTAACAATGATGCGAAAACTCGCAGGTTCCACATGGGGAGCAAACAGCAGAATTCTCAAGACACTTTACTCTGGTAGAGTGCGACTCGGTCCTAGAGTACGGTATGGCAGCGTGGAGCAATGCATCGAACAAGCAATTCGCAAAAGTGAGCAGCAGTCAAAACCGGGCCCTACGCATTATCACTGGAGCCATAAAGTCCACGCCCATCAAGCGATGGAGACCATCACAGGCATCCAACCAATGACTGACCGAAGGGACAAGAAAGTAGTATTGCGGAAAACTCAAACAGCTCGAATCGCATCCAATGCATGAAAGAATGTTTCAATCCGGAAAGTGGAGAATACAGAGATCTAACTTCGTTAGAATCTCTAACGCACTGACCACAGACCACCCAGTCTTGTCCAAATGCACAGCTAAACTAATCCCGGCAATCGACAAGTGCCTGCCATGGAAAACAAAAATGCCAGAACTAAGGGAATCAATCCCAGGCATAATGTGCAAAAGGGACCAAACGAACCTCGACAGAAAACTGCAGCAGAAGAGCACATAGAATCAGAGTACCCTGAAAATGAGTGGACGCACGTCTACACGGACGGATCGGCAAATAACGCAATAAGCGATGGCGGAGGAGGAATAGTGCTTAAAATCTCCAAGAAAGTCACGGTCAAGAAAGCGGTGCACTGGCAAATACTCGAATAACTACCGAGCTGAGGCAGAGGCAATCAAAAGGCGGCCGAAATGATCTTGGAGAGAAGAAACACTACACGCAACAAGGTCGTGATATTCACCGATGCTCTATCGGTCATCCCGGCACTCAAATGCGTTGGCAAAACTGGATGAATGAGCTCAAAACGTCCCTCGCTGAACTAACGAGTTCACTCAAACGCACTGTCATCCAGTGGATACCGTCACACTGCAACATTAGGAGAAACGAAGCGGCCGACAAGCTAGCCAAGAGGGCGGGCGACTACCCCAGACTGATCTCGAGATCAGCTATGAGGAAGTCAAACAACCATCGGTTCGCACTATCGAAGCAAGTGGGCAAAGACCACCCGCAGTACACAGACAGTGACGGTTACTATGGTCTCTCGCGCAGTGAACAAGTTACCATATTTGCCTCCATACCAGCCACAACAAGCTCAGAGCCCACATGTTCCGATAAATTTAAAATTGGCACAACTAGCCTGTGCCCATGCAATATGGAAGACATGACGGCAGAACACGTCTTGCAAGACTGTCCACGTTTAGCAGGTATACGAGAAGAGTACTGGCCAAAACACACAGAGCTTCGCGAAAAGCTGTACGGAGGAACGGAGTCCCAAAAAACAACAGTTAAATTCATGATAAAAGTTGGTCCATCAGGCTAGGCCGGGAACGCAAGAGAGAGGTGTTCATTAACCCCATAGGTTGTTAGTATTTTCCACAACTTGTGCCTATCTACGCGTTGAACGCTTTTCCTGATCTACAAATGCAACGTGTAAATGTTTGTCGTACAAATACAAGAGTACACAGAAGATATACAAGTGTACACAGAAGATATACAAGAGTACACATAAAAATACAAGTATAGACAGAAGAAATACAAGTATACACAGAAGATATACAAGTGTACACAGAAGATATACAAAGAGTACACAGAAAAATACAAAGTATACACAGAAGAAATACAAGTATACACAGAAGATATACAAGAGTACACAGAAGATATACAAGTGTACACAGAAGATATACAAGTGTACACAGAAGATATACAAATGTACACAGAAGATATACAAGAGTACACAGAAGATATACAAGTGTACACAGAAGATATACAAGTGTACACAGAAGATATACAAGAGTACACAGAAGATATACAAGAATACACAGAAGATATACAAGTGTACACAGAAGATATACAAGTGTACACAGAAGAAAACAAATATACATCTATTCTTAAACCCATCACTATGTTCTTTACATGTATTCATATTTGCAAAAAAAAAAGTGTATAGAGAAAAAAGTGTACAGAAGAAAAATGTGTACAGAAAATGAATATCTTGCTGTCTTATTCTGACAACTTTTTTTTTAGCAATATTGAGACAGAAATAAAAATGTGTACAGAAAACAAAAATAATACTGGGCTGCATTTTTGTTTAGAATTATTCAGTCTGACATTTAAAAGTAGAGAAAACTATCATTAATCTTAGACTGACAATTTATTTTTAAAATATTCAATCTGACATAATAAATGTGTACACAGAAGAAGGTTATCAATAATCTTAGGCTAACAATTTATTTTAAAATGTTCAATCTGACATAAGAAATGTGTTTACATATGAAGAAAAATATTGACAGCTTTCAATCAATCAATCAATCATTACCTTTCAACTCCCATCGGAGCACAGGTCTTCAACAAACTTCTTCCATCTCTTCCTCTCTCTTGCCATCCCTTCCAATTCTTTCCATGTTTTGCCTATCCTCTTTATATCCGCTTATATCCGCACGGGGATGTTAGTTGTTGCTGTATCAGTACCTTTCCGGTTGTCCCTTGGGGTCAGTTTCATTGGTACTAGAGAGCCACTTTAGGATTACTCTCAAAAACCTTACCCAATAGATGAATCCGTGCTTGGCACTCCAATCCGAGTTTACTGTAATCTTTCCTTGTGTCGTCACGAAGCGTGACAGTGTTCTCAGAGACACTTGCCCAGAGCTGGTAATTGTGGTGCGACTGTTGACTCGTTACACATTGTTCCTGATGGGCTTTGCCCCACGCTGGCAATTATAATATGGCCATTGTCTTCTTCTTCTTCTTCTTTGCGTTCGTTCTTTACGACCAATTGTAATCACTCTGTGTGATATGTTTGATCTTTGCCAAGAACGTGTATACGTTGCACATTGGTTTAGTAGGCCCCTAAACGCTTAGACTTCTACACGTTTAGGATATAGGCATCCGATTTCAACCAAACCTCCATAGTCGCCTCTTACGATATGCGTGGTCGGTAACAGTGGTTCTATTCTTTACACCCCAAATTTGGGCCCCAGTAACTACTCGGGCGTAATGTGGCCATTGAATCTGGAGGAGTCGTTCACAGACCTCATACGCCGCTATTTATAGCGTTTTATTTACATCTGAGCAACTTTTCGTCGGACTTCGGCCAGGAGATATGTTCATTTTGTTCAGGTTTTTGTACCTGTGTTTCACTTCTGTGCTTGCACTACTACCACTACATGTAGCTCTCCCTCAATCCCTACCCACTTAGCCAGACAGGATCCTCTGTCTGTTTCCAGGATCACCACGTGGAGGTGGGGTAGGATCTTGAATAGTGCCAGTTCACTAAACCTGGCGCGACAGTGTCCCTATAATTGCGCCTTTGATCTCGAGCTTAGATATGATATTAGACTCCGATAACATAAGGCTAGCGAGCTCAGATGAAACTGTAGGAAATAGACACAATCGTTGCTTGACCTGGCATTCCAATTTTGTTAGATAACGACAAATCTATTTTAAAACAACACATCATGCTCAATCATCGTTATATTATGCTACAAATGATGTTTAACTCTGAGGAATAGCAGTATTATCATTTAATGCTGAGGAATAGCAGTATTATCATTTAATGCTGAGGAATAGCAGTATATTATTTAATGCTGAGGAATGGCAGTATTATCATTTAATGCTGAGGAATAGCAGTATTATCATTTAATACTAAGAAATAGCAGTATTATCATTTAATACTAAGAAATAGCAGTATTATCATTTAATACTAAGAAATAGCAGTATTATCATTTAATACTAAGGAATAGCAGTATTATCATTTAATACTAAGAAATAGCAGTATTATCATTTAATACTAAGAAATAGCAGTATTATCATTTAATACTAAGAAATAGCAGTATTATCATTTAATGCTGAGGAATAGCAGTATTATCATTTAATACTAAGGAATAGCAGTATTATTATTTAATACTAAGAAATAGCAGTATTATCATTTAATACTAAGAAATAGATGAAAGTAGTAATATCATTTAATATTGAGGAATAGCAGTATTATTAATAGTTTTCATCCAAAAAAACCATGGACCCGTAGAGTTGTATATGATTATAGAAAACCATACAATGTTCTATCAAACACTTATACAAAAACAGCCCCATTAAACAGAATTTTAGTTACCATTCCAAGCGAATCGGCCGTATGTGGTCGGAGGCTACATATATGATATACAAATGTTTACACAAGAAGCATCGTTGGTACTATACCATGCATACAGTACATCGAGAAGCAAAGACTCAAGTGGTTCGGCCATCTAATGAGAATATCAGAAACATCGTTGGTACTATACTATGCATACAGTACATCGAGAGCAAAGACTCAAGTGGTTCGGCCATCTAATGAGAATGGAACCACATTTCCTACCATCACGTGCCTATAATAATCGACAATTAGGGCGCAGAGCACGAGGCAGGAGAAGAACACGATGGATAGATAACATCTCAGAGTCCCTGCGAAGCATGGACTGACAACGTCAGCGCACCACCTGACACGAGATAGAAACTAACTCTCCCACGCCGCTTCACGAAATTTAGTTACGATAAGATAAGATAAGATAAGATACACAAGAAGAAACAATAAATCCAGAGTTATGTGTCCGTCAGACAACGTCTAACAAACAAAAACTCGAACTGGCACTGCAGGTACCCCTGATTTGGCCTTTGCAACAAGCGATATATCCACCAAAGTAGTCTGTACGGTTACCCACCAACTAGGGGATAGTGACCATAGACCTGTCAAATTGCAAGTAGACCTCAATTTTGTACCTGAGCCCAAAATGTGGTTGCCACGGTGGAACTATAGGAGAGCCAATTGGAAACAGTATGGAGCACTGACTGATGCAAATGTTGAACGAATCAACATGCATGACAAGAAAAACGTGCAATCGTGGCAGGAACTGTCAGAAGCAATCTGAAGGCGGCACGGAAACCATCCCCAGAGGCTGCTACGAAAGGATTACAAGCCATACTAGACAGCAGGGTTCAGAAGCTTAGAAAAGACCTTGAGAAGACAAGGAGTGAGGCAGAGCAGGCACAGTCAGTGGAGACAAATACTGTCTACAAGGCGGCAGCAGCAAAATACAGAGAGAGGTCAGAGCAGGCGGCGAGACAGAGTTGGGTCAAAACAGCAATCCCTAGAACCTCGATGGGACGGCCGCAAACTGTGGAGCTGGCCGAAAGCGCTGAGCGATGAGTGCTCACCGACTCTCTTTCTAGTCTTCGTCAATGACATTCAACATGCCTCCCAGAACGAGTTCACTCTGCCATTATGCCGACGACTTGGCAATATGGGCGAGAGAAAGTCAATGCCCACACAGAAAATCGACTGCAAGCTAATTAAATACTTGCAAGTGTGTCAGCAAAGTGGAATTGAAAATAAAACCTTCAAAAACCACTACACTGTGTTCTCCAGAACAACAAATTACAAGATAACGCTTAAAGTCAATGGGCAGAACCTTCCAGAAAATAAAACCCCAACGTACCTAGAAGTCACACTCGACGAAAACTGACTTGGTGCACCTAGATCAGGAATGCTGGCAAAAGCCCCAGACATAGGCTAACAATGATGCTTAAACTCGCAGGTTCCCATGGGAGCAACAGCAGAATTCTCAAGACCTTTACTCTGGTAGAGTGAGACCGGTCCTAAATCGGTATGGCAGCGTGGGCAATGCATCGAACAAGCAATTCCAAAAATGAGCAGCAGTCAAAAACCGGGCCCCTACGCATTATCACTGGACCGAAGCCCACGCCCATCAAGGCGATGGAGACCATCAGGCATCCAACCAATGACTGACCGAAGGGACAAGAAAGAAATAGTACTTGCAGAAAAACTCAAACGGCTCAAATCGCACCCAATGCATGAAGAATGTTTCAATCCGGAAAGTGGAGAATCAGAGATCTAACTCGTTAGAATCTCTAACGCACTGACCACAGACCATCCAGTCTGTCCAAATGACAGCCAAACCAATCCGGCAATCGACAATCCCCGCCATGGAAACAAAAATGCCAGAACTAAGGAATCAATCCCAGGCATAATGATAAAAGGGATCAAACGAACCTCGACGAAAAACTGCAGCAGAAGAGCACATAGAATCAAGTCCCCTGAAAATGGTGGACGCACGTCTACACGGACGGATCGGCAAATAACGCAATAAGCGATGCGGAGGAGGAATAGTGCTAAAAATCTAAAAAGAAAGTCACGGTCAAAAAAGCGATTGCAACTGGCAAATACTCGAATAACTACCGAGCTGAGGCAGAGGCAATAAAAAAGGCGGCCGAAAT
>JADZMA010002235.1:0-12774 GCA_020796225.1 Arion vulgaris
AAAATGACATATTTTTGGTCCCAAAAATACTCTTTTAGCTACCCATCAAATTATTCACCAAATAATTATTACTCCCGAAAGAAAACTTGTACAATGAGCTGTCCCTTTAATCTCGCTTGAATATTCTCCCTTGAATAAGCATCATGGCAGTGAATTAACCTACCAAGATAATTGTGTTTGAAACTGAAAGTTAATTTGTTGAATTACGTGATTATATTTGAAATATTTGTGATAGTTATGTCTTCCGACAAAAAATTCAATAAACGATTATTAAAGAAGTGTAAATTTCATGGGAATCAACATACATCTGAACTAAATCAGTGCCTAGCAATTATCGATAATGTTACGACGTCCATTTCGGAGTCAGAAATTGTTCATAGTTCGACAACATTGATGCAGACTGAATGTTTTGATATTGAAATGCAACAAAATGCCACGCCCTTTTCACAATCAGAGCAGAAACTTTTGGACATTAGCAACCTAACACATGATTCTGATGTGGATATGTTAGTGCCATGTTCTGATACAGATGTATTGTAAACAATCACCACACTCCCAGTGATAAGGAAGTTAGGAAGGGTACTAGTTTGCTTGAGGGGCACAGAATTGTTGACATAGGTCTTCTAAATCAGAACCTTGTTAAAAAATTGGTATGTGCATTTTGTCAAAGTGCTGTAAAGTTAATTGAAGTAAAGAGGAAAGGACTTGGCAGTGACTTTCTATTTCATTGTAAAAATATAAACTGCAATGAACATAAACCTTTTCCTTCAAGTAGTCAGCTCTCTGTAGGAAATGCAAAGATAAATCTTATCAATAGACGAGCAGCTTTTGCAATGCTCTGTATTGTCTGCAGTCACATCGACTTGCAAACTTTCTGTGGCGTAATGGATTTACCACCCCCCAGTAGGACACAGTAGCAAAGATATTATATTGAAAGGATTGGAGAATGCTGCTACTAGAGCACAAATTATTAGTATGAGAAATGCTTCTGTTCCAAGAGTTTGAAAGCTGAGAAGGGGGCGACAACATGTTCCGCGACATCGATGTATCGTGTGATGGTACCTGGATGACTAGAGGCCATACATCTAATGTTGGTACCACAACTGTTATTGGTCTGCAAACTGGAAAGGTACTGATATATACAAAGAGTAAAATTTGCAAATCTTTGTCAGTACTGGAAGAAACAAGACCAAAACACAGACGGATATTCAACCTCGACATTTTATGAATAAATTTTGTGCTGAAAAGACATTCTCCGCATTAAAAAATCCCAAATACAGATGAAAGTTGCTTTTTTTTGAAGCAAGAAGAGCTAGGAGACGAAGGCGCCTTGTCGTGAATGAAGAACAGACAGAAAAAGAAGATCAGCCATATCTTCCTGGGGGATATTGAGCTCTCATCAGGTAGGGATTTAACATTTTTTAAACAAAAACTTTCACTAAAATCAGGCATGTGACTCAATGTCGGTGATATTTGCTACAATTTTATAAGCAGAGTTATCAAATTTGAAATACATATAGCCAATACTATCCTTTATAGCGTGAACCTCCACTTTTTTCTAAGTGGTATATAAACAGAGATATTGCTGTTCTAAGTTGAAAATTTTTGCTATTTAGAAGGATCATATTGCAAGAGTCATATTTACAAAACCGATTATGTTATATATTTTTTGGAGGTTCACGCTATAATTATAGGTGTTATGTACATCATATCTGGTTTGGTATTCTTAGCACTTCTTATGTTAGTGAAATCCTCCGCACGATGCAAAGGGGGTTTTGCTTTAAATTATTTTTCATAACTTCATGATAATATTTGTTTTAAAATCAATAATTTAAATGTGCAGACTAAACTGTGTTTATCACCAAGAACATTATCTTATACAACATGTGGCCAAATCTTATGACAACATGTTTGTTAGTTTTTTTCTGTGAATTTTTAAAGCGGATACCTCATGTTCTGGCGGGTCTCCCTAATTAGATCACAAAGCCGCGAGTGATTATTGGGTCCCAAATTTGAGCGAAAGAATAAAACCACTGTTACCTGCCACGCATGTCGAAGAGACGACTTAGGAGGTTTGGTGAAATCGGATGCACGTGTCCGCTAGGAATGCTAACCCTAAACAAATGCTTGCAGAAAACGGATGCACCAGGCAGTAAGGCGCATAACATGGTGCAACGACTCCTCACAATGAGGAATGGAATAACGGATTCTACGGTCGCCAATTTGCCTCTGAGATTTAGCCACGCAGTAAGAATGTCAGACCTACCACCACGAGGGTGACCAAAACTTACTGCGGGAAGAGGTCGTACAAACGGGATGCAGAAATCATAGAAATTATATTCTACAGAACTGCCCCCAGTATGCAGACTTGAACAGAAAGAGGTGACCCACTTACACTAGCGTCCAAGACAAACTGTATGGCGGATCTAATAATCTGAGGCAGACGACTGCCTTTAATAGAGAATCCGAAATCCCAATCTAGTGAGAACGCAGAAGAAGATCACAAAGCTATTTGAGATCATAGCTTGGTTTATTTTTGATCTCCAATTATGTTAGGGATGACGTGATTGGCTATTTACTTTCTATTATGTTTATCATACTTGTAACTTGCTATCTATTTGTATACTTTATTTCCTTGTTAAGGAAGTCAACATATTCAGCTTATGATCGACATTATACCATCATATATGTCGCTATCTGCTGAGACAGGCTAAGCCCCTATAAGTCCTACTGAAGTACAGTCAAGTATGTTTTGTCACAATAATTAGGAATCCGTAAATGTATTGAACATAATAAAAATGTTACGTATATGTAACTAAATTTTACGCTGAACTGCTATTTTGTTTAAAAAATGTAATAAATCATTGTTTAAGGATACTAACAGTGGGAAGAAATGAATTCGAGACATTTATTATTTTATGTATTCTATTCTACTCTTCTTTCTGTTGTCCTTCTCTGCTTTCTTTTTGCCGTTATGCTTAGCAGGTTTAACTGATGATCGGTTTTAGAGATAGTGCACTCTCGCTACTTGATATGCTGTGGTATTGTGAGTTTTAAGATATCTGTAACTCCATCAATCCATCTTTTCTTGGTCTGCCCTATGCTCTTGATGATTTCATTTTCAGATTGTACACTCTTGAAACTGATGTATTCGATTCATTCTCGACAAGTGTCCAAACCATTTGAGTCTCTGTTTTTCAATGAATTTAATAGCAGGCGTTGTTCCGACTGTTATTCTAACTTCACGCATTGAGAGAGTCTTTCCGAACAGAGGAGTTTCAGGGCTGTGAATCCCACTCGCTGACCAGATTGAAAGAGTAGGGTGTCAATATTGGTGCAGCCCGAAATGAACGACATACTAAATATGTAAAGAGATTGATTAATCAACATCGAACTGGCGTGTTGGGTCACTGGACGCTGCTGGATTTGCTGAGGCGGAGATCGGAGCACCTATGGACATGTCCGAGTGCTATGATGATAGTCCTCATATAACTGATAACTGATTCTAATTTCTCATTTCTTATATGGTCTCTTCTTGTTTTATTTACTGCTTTCCTCAAGCATCTCATTTCACAGTTGGCAATTTTGCTTTTTTGTTCTTTTGTCAGTGTCCATGTTTGGCACTTGTAGCACAGTGTTGGTGTGAATATTGCATTTATAATCTGTCTGTTAGTCTCTACTGAAATTGCTGAATATTTCATGATTGGGGTAAGTTGGTATGTAATGTTGTTGTCTTCATACTAGCTCCTATAGAATAAAACCAGCAATATTATCTACAGAGAAGCATTGGTTTATGCATATATTGACGGCACAAGTACATTTCTCCACATCTCATCAATTATAGCTCTCAACAAATGCAGCAGTCAAGAGGGCATGCAGGGACAGATCAAACTCAACAACTGCAACAGTCAAGAGGGCATGCAGGGACAGATCAAACTCGCTAAAACAGTTCACATAATGTTTTTTGGGATAAAACAGTCAGCCATTAAACATTGTCATCTATATTTGTTCATGACATACATGTAAATCTAAATCTAAATGAGGAATTTCCTTGCCAAGAACAGCTGCACTTGCTAATATATATATATATATATATAATGTTAGTTCACAACATGTGAAATGAAGTGTTTCAGAAATGCCGTCAATGTTACAAGACAGGATAGATTGAGAAAAGTGAACATTAGAAATGTTGTTAGAATCACAACATGCATCCAACATATTAGAAGACAATAAATAAAATGGTTCTGTCACCGAATTAAAATCAAACCAGATCTACTACCATCTTGCGCCTATAACAACTGGCAACCTGGACGCAGAGCCAGAGAAAAACAAAACACTGATGGATAGATAATGCCACAGATAACCTGTGACACCAAAGACTAACAAATACAGATGCAACACACCTGGCGCATGATGGAAAACTGAAACTCCACACGGCACTTCACGACACATGTGGGTAAGAGAAGACAAGACAATGCTAGTTTTCTTCTATACAAATGTGAACTGAAAGTTTGAAGCGACAATCTTGATGAACATAGCTGATAAATAATCTTCTTCTTTGTCAGTACACTGTTACCGGGTTGTTAACCCAGTGTCGTGGTTTTATGTATTTGTCTTGCGCTTCTCTGGTGACTTGTGTGATGGTTTTCTTAGTCCTGGCAGAATTCAACTTTTGTCAGCATACTGTTACCGGGTTGTTAACCCAGTGTCGTGGTTTTATGTATGTGTCTTGCGCTTCTTCTGTGACTTGTGTGATGGTTTTCTTAATCCCTGGGCAGAATTCAACTACGTTATTATCTATCCTCCTTTCTGCACTGAACTAGTCATGCGGCCATTAAATATCTATCAAGCCTGTGTTCCCCTATCCTACACCGCCCAACAAGCTACACCACCCAACAAGCTACACCACCCAACAAGCTACACCACCCAACAAGCTACACCACCCAACAAGCTACACCACCCAACAAGCTACACCACCAACAAGCTACACCACCCAACAAGCTACACCACCCAACAAGCTACACCGCCCAACAAGCTACACCACCCAACAAGCTACACCACCCAACAAGCTACACCACCCAACAAGCTACACCACCCAACAACCTACACCCAACAAGCTACACCACCCAACAAGCTACACCACCCAACAAGCTACACCACCCAACAAGCTACACCACCCACCCAACAAGCTACACCACCCAACAAGCTACACCACCCAACAACCTACACCCAACAAGCTACACCACCCAACAAGCTACACCACCCAACAAGCTACACCACCCAACAAGCTACACCACCCAACAAGCTACACCAACAAGCTCACACCGCCCAACAAGCACACCACCCAACAAGCTACACCACCCAACAAGCTACACCACCCAACAAGCTACACCACCAACAAGCTACACCACCCAACAAGCTACACCACCCAACAAGCTACACCACCCAACAAGCTACAACGCCCAACAAGCTACACCACCCAACAAGCTACACCACCCAACAAGCTACACCACCCAACAAGCTACACCACCCAACAAGCTACACCACCCAACAAGCTACACCGCCCAACAAGCTACACCGCCCAACAAGCTACACCACCCAACAAGCTACACCACCCAACAAGCTACACCACCCAACAAGCTACACCACCCAACAAGCTACACCACCCAACAAGCTACACCACCCAACAAGCTACACCGCCCAACAAGCTACACCGCCCAACAAGCTACACCACCCAACAAGCTACACCACCCAACAAGGTACACCACCCAACAAGCTACACCACCCAACAAGCTACACCACCCAACAAGCTACACCACCCAACAAGCTACACCACCCAACAAGCTACACCACCCAACAAGCTACACCACCCAACAAGCTACACCACCCAACAAGCTACACCACCCAACAAGCTACACCGCCAACAAGCTACACCACCAACAAGCTACACCACCTAACAAGCTACACCACCAACAAGCTACACCACAACAAGCTCACACCACCCAACAAGCTACACCACCCAACAAGCTACACCACCCAACAAGCTACACCACCCAACAAGCTACACCACCCAACAAGCTACACCACCCAACAAGCTACACCACCCAACAAGCTACACCACCCAACAAGCTACACCACCCAACAAGCTACACCACCAACAAGCTACCACCCAACAAGCTACACCGCCCAACAAGCTACACCGCCTAACAAGCTACACCAACAAGCTACACACCACCCAACAAGCTACACCACCCAACAAGCTACACCACCAACAAGCTACACCACCCAACAAGCTACACCGCCCAACAAGCTACACCGCCCAACAAGCTACACCGCCCAACAAGCTACACCGCCCAACAAGCTACACCACCAACAAGCTACACCACCCAACAAGCTTACACCACCCAACAAGCTACACCACCCAACAAGCTACACCACCCAACAAGCTACACCACCCAACAAGCTACACCGCCAACAAGCTACACCGTCAACAAGCTACACCACCCAACAAGCTACACCACCAACAAGCTACACCACCCAACAAGCTACACCGCCCAACAAGCTACACAGCCCAACAAGCTACACCACCCAACAAGCTACACCACCCAACAAGCTACACCACCCAACAAGCTACACCACCCAACAAGCTACACCACCCAACAAGCTACACCACCCAACAAGCTACACCACCCAACAAGCTACACCGCCCAACAAGCTACACCACCAACAAGCTACACCACCCAACAAGCTACACCACCCAACAAGCCACACCACCCAACAAGCGGTATTAAAGGCAGTAATGAGTTTTAAAACAAAATAGAATAATCTAACATTTCTCACAACACTCTGTTCTCATTTTCTAAGATCACGCTGGAGAATTATATAGGACAGGGAATTAATGTCGCTGCTAGCCGAGGCTGTCGCCACGCATGTGCAGGTCATCGATTTTATTTTCTCCCCAGAAAAACTGTTGAGCTTTCTGAAGTGTTGATCACAGGATGCTTCCATCAGGTAATCCCACCACGTTTAATCATTCGCAATGCCTCCCCCGCTCTTCTTTAAATAAGTACCACTTGGATAATTAGAGAACTGGTAACAATTTCAGCTTTCTTGTAATGTCACAAATATATTCCTATCTCTTCAAATAATTGCAAGCTTTAATGTCACTATACACATCTATGTTACATTATTACGATTTCAGACTTTATTCAACACACTTCATTTCAGACTTTATTCAACACACTTCATTTCAGACTTTATTCAGCACACTTCATTTCAGACTTTATTCAGCACACTTCATTTCAGACTTTATTCAGCACACTTCATTTCAGACTTTATTCAGCACACTTCATTTCAGACTTTATTCAACATACTTAGTTTCATATTTAGTTTCAAACGCTTTTATAGCTCATCACATATCAATGTTATCTGAACTAAATCTCCCTTTTGCAATGTTCGTGATCAATCCGTCATGTATACACATATTATTCTGTGCCTGAAGTTATCATCTTCAACATTTGTAGAATATCTTACTGGGCCGTGGTAATTCTGGACAACCTCACAAGATAATAAATAACAAGATTCTGTTGCATTATCAGACTTTAGGGTATGAACTGTCTGTTGATTCATATTCTCTAGCCACTACTGTGTAGGTGGTAGGAGTGCCACCATTCTTAACCACGTGTTGGACACCGAGTGTGATTGACCCACCCCTCTCGAGTCCGAGACGATAGGCGAATGATTACTCATTAGGCTAATCTGTCCCCACAACGCCACATAATGCGAAACTTCTTCAACATTATATCGGGGACCTCGCCGGTGCTACGGAGTTCGTGCACTGCAGCTGAGATCTTCCAGAGTAAGAAAGAGATCGGAGCAACTGGTTACTCACCTAAGTGCAATGATGATGGTCATATAAATCAATCAATCAATCAATCAATCAGTTAAGCAAAAACTGAACATTATCCAACGATTGCTTAATATTCATTCAGTTTTCAACATCTGTATCTATCCCACAGTACACTAGAACATGCATACAGTTCTGGATTCTATTTTGCTGGTGCATGGTAAACAACATACAACTTATCAACAAACGCTTTGTATCCTCTCTCTTGCGTTCCCGGCCTAGCCTGATGGACCAACTTCATCATGAATTTTACTGTTTTTTTAGGGACTCGTCCTCCGTACAGCTTTCGAAGCTCTGTGTGTTGTGAGTACTCTTTCGTATACCTGCTAAACGTTGACAGTCTTGCAAGACGTGTTCTGCCGTCATGTCTGCCATATTGCAAGGGCACAGGCTAGTTGTGC
Organism: Arion vulgaris; assembly: GCA_020796225.1. Classification (NCBI taxonomy): domain Eukaryota; kingdom Metazoa; phylum Mollusca; class Gastropoda; order Stylommatophora; family Arionidae; genus Arion; species Arion vulgaris. The sequence goes on from JADZMA010002235.1 coordinate 8,308, forward strand.
CAATTTTAAATTTATGGAACATGTGGCTCTGAGCTTGTGTTGCCGGTACGGGAGGCGAAATATGGCAACTTGTTCACTGCCAGAGAGACCATAGTATCCGTCACTGTCTGTGTACTGCGGGTGGTCTTTGCCCATTTGCTTGATAGTGCGAACTGATGGTTGTTTTGACTTTCTCATAGCTGATCTCGAGATCAGTCTGGGGTAGTCGCCCGCCCTCTTTGGCTAGCTTGTCGGCCGCTTCGTTCTAATGTTGCAGTGTGACGGTATCCACTGGATGACAGTGTCGGAGTGAACCGTTAGTTCAGCGAGGGACGTTTTGAGCTCATTCATCTCAGTTTTGCTGACGCATTTGAGTGCCGTGATGACCGATAGAGCATCGGTGAATATCACGACCTTGTTGCGTGTAGTGTTTCTTCTCTCCAAGATCATTTCGGCCGCCTCTTTGATTGCCTCTGCCTCAGCTCGGTAGTTGTTCGAGTATTTGCCAGTTGCACCGCTTTCTTGACCGTGACTTTCTTTGAGATTTAAGCACTATTCCTCCTCCGCCATCGCTTATTGCGTTATTGGCCGATCCGTCTGTGTGGACGTGCGTCCACTCATTTTCAGGGTACTCTGATTCTATGTGCTCTTCTGCTGCAGTTTTTCTGTCGAGGTTTGTTTGATCCCTTTTGCTCATTATGCCTGGGATTGATTTCCTTAGTTCTGGCATTTTTGTTTTCCATGGCGGGCACTTGTCGATTGGTTTGGCTGTGCATTTGGACAGGACTGGATGGTCTGTGGTCAGTGCGTTAGAGATTCTAACGAAGTTAGATCTCTGTATTCTCCACTTTCCGGATTCATACATTCTTTCATGCATTGGATGAGATTGAGCCGTTTGAGTTTTCCGCAAGTACTATACTCTTGTCCTTCGCAGTCATTGGTTGATGCTGTGATGGTCTCCATCGCCTTGATGGGCGTGGACTTTATGGCTCCAGTGATAATGCGTAGGGCCCGGTTTTGACTGCTGCTCACTTTTGCGAATTGCTTGTTCGATGCATTGCTCCACGCGCCATACCGTACTCTAGGACCGGTCGCACTCTACCAGAGTAAAGTGTCTTGAGAATTCTGGCGTTGCTCCATGTGGAACCTGCGAGTTTACGCATCATTGTTAGCCTATGTCTCGCTTTTGCCGTAGCATTTTCTGATCTGGGTGCACCAAGTCAGTTTCTGTCGAGTGACTCTAAGTACGTTGGGGTTTTATTTTCTGGAAGGTTCTGCCCATTGACTTTAAGCGTTATCTTGTAATCCTTGTTATTCTGGGAGAACACAGTGTAAGTGGTCTTTGAAGGATTTATTTTCATATTCCACTTTGCTGACCACACTTCAAGGTTATTTAACGTAGCTTGCAGTCGATTTTCTGCTGTGGGCATTGACTCTTCTCTCGCCCATATTGCCAAGTCGTCGGCATACATAGCAGAGTGAACTCGTTCTGGGAGGCATGTTGCAATGTCATTTACGAAGACTAGAAAGAGAGTCGGTGAGAGCACTCCCTGGAGGACTCCCTTGCTCCAGTGTGGCCTTCATACTTTTGTACCCCTGAACCTGAACTATTGCTGTTCTGTTCTCTAGGTATCTATCGAGCCAATTGTACATTCTTCCCTTTACGCCGAGGGTGAGCAGTTTTAGCCTTAATCCTTCTTTCCAGACTGTGTCAAAAGCCTCTCCATATCTACCAAGACCGCCAGTGTCTGTTTCTTTTCTTGGAAACCGTCCTCGATTCCCTGACAATGTAGGCTACTTGATCCCTCGTGATCTGTATCTCGAAAACCGCCTTGTTGTGCCATACAGGCCTTTGCTTTCCAAGTGCCAGGATAAGCGTTTGTTCACCATGCGCTCCATAAGTTTGCCCGTGCAGCTTAAGAGGCTTATTGGTCTGTAACTCGCTGGGTCGAGTTTATTTTTGCCTGGTTTTAGGATGGGTACCATGATTGCTTCTTTCCATTCTTGAGGTACTATGCCTGTTCTCCACGTCAGCGTTGAGAACGGACAGTAGAGCTACCTTTGCTCTGTTTCCCAAGTTTTTAAGCATCTCATTGGTGATCCCATCTTTCCGGGCGACTTTCTGGGTTTCAGGTCCCTTAAAGCCTCTTCCAGCTCGTTACTGGTGAATGTGTCCGTTAGGTGACTATCTGCTTTTCTTGGCTCGCCTTGGAGAGCCCGAGCTTTTCTCTTGGTGGCATCAACTTTTCCTTTGCTATGCTTACTCTGCTGACTTCGGCATATTGTTGCATCAGGATGTTTGCTGCTTCCCTACCCGAAGCCATCTTCTTGTCTTGTTCGAGGACTATAGGTGGTCTGCTGGTGTTTTCATCGCTCAGCGCTTTGGCCAGCTTCCACAGTTTATGGCCTTCCTATCGAGGTTCAGGGATTCGGTTGTTTTGACCCAACTGTCTCGCCGCTCGTTTGACCTCTCTTCTGTATTTTGCTGCTGCCGCCTTGTAGACAGTATTTGTCTCCACTGACTGTGCCTGCTCTGCCTCACCTCTTGTCTCTCAAGGTCTTTTTCAAGCTTCTGAACCTCTGCTGTCCAGTATGGCTTGTAATCCTTTCGTGCGCCTCTGGGGATGGTTTCGTGCCGCTTTCAGGATTGCTTCTGACAGTTCCCTGACAGATTCGCACGTTTTTCTTTTCATGCATGTTGATTCGTTCAACATTTGCATCAGTCAGTGCTCCATACTGTTTCCAATTGGCTCTCTTATAGTTCCACCGTGGCAACCACATTTTGGGCTCAGGTATGAAATTGAGGTCTACTTGCAATTTGACTGGTCTATGGTCACTATCCCCTAGTTGGTGGTAACGTACAGACTACTTTGGTGGATATATCGCTTGCTGTAAAGGCTAAGTCAGGGGTACTCGTTGTGTGCCACGTTCTCGAGTAGAAAGTTGGTGGATCGTCTGGAGCGTTACGAGGAACAGATTGTTCTCGATCTCCAGTCTTCACCTCTACTCCTCTACTGTTTGTTTCGAGTACCCATCTCTCCGAGGTGGCTTGCTGAAATCGCCGACCACAATACATGAATTCTCACTGATATTCATTGTTTCGCGTGACAGCGGCGTGTAACTTGACAGTAAAGATTGTACAGAAGGATCTGTGTGTCTTGTGCATCGTAATTTGAACGCCTATGATCTCAACTGCGCCGGCGTTTCCTTTGTTCCTTCCATCTGCTTGGTTGGAATGCCATTTCTAACTAGGGTGAGGACTCCACCTCTGTGCCCTTCTCGGTCTGTTCTGAAGGTCTGGTAACCTTTAATCTCGAACTTATGTCTGGCATTTAGATGCGTTTCTTGTATGCACGCAACGTCTATATCGTCTTCTGCAAGTCTTATTGCGAGTGCTTCTTTTGTGGTGATACCTTCCGATTCCATTGGGTGATATTTAATTTCTATGGTCAATACTGACCGTATCGCACCAGTAGCTTTAACCCGGTTACCTGTTCGCTGCTGTGCCGAGTTGAGGGCGGGACCGTCGGTAGCATAAAGCGGGCCCCTTCGAGGCATGGGGCCCGCACTTTCCTGCCCGGCGGACTTCTCAGGCGTAGCACCATATCGATTTTCATTATTAATAAACATATTCATGATAAAACTTAGTCCATGCAGCGTCAGCATGGGTAGCTACGTTACACTTTCAGTGCCGTTTTGAGCTCTGGTGCTTATCTTTCGGACGTGTATCCGTTTTCAACCAGCGTTTGTACGGTTCGCTCTCCGTTAGCCTTCGACTGTCCCCAGCCAAAATTCACAAGGCAGTGAGCTGCCATTTTCTTTCAGGGCTGCTACCCTTAGATGACCTGCCCTCCCGGGCTTAGGAGCGCCATCTTCCCAATGAACCGGTCGTTTTACTGAACACATTGGTTCGTCACTCGTTCAGGTTTGTTTACGGTTTGCTCCTCTAGCATTTGGTTGTACCCAACCATGACACCACAAGGCAGCGGCAGTTCTCTGCGAGAGAACAGAGCTTTGTTTCATGGGACGCTTTCGTAAGACTTTATGTCTTTGGTCAGGAAATGTGTGTATTTTCAGGGACTTCCAGTCTTCTGCATTTGCAGTGACCACTATTTTGTGCGCGGACTCACGTACTCTGCTGTTTCGTACTTTTTGAGCTCGCGATTTTTATGGTCTTTGGCCAGGAAATGTGTATTTCAGGATTTCCAGTCTCTGCGTTGCAGTGACCACGGTTTTGTTTACGAGGCGTTCGTACTCTGCTATCTCACAGTTCTTTCTGAGTATGGACATATTTTGGTGACTCGACCAGGAAGTGTGTGTTATTTTTCAGGGATTTCCTTTCATGCGTTGCATCTCTAAGCTCACACTGTCACCACAGATAACTTCGCACGCTGCTGTTTCGTGCCTATTTCGTAGGACAATCGGCCAGAGATGCTTGAATTTTCCAGGATTTTCGGCCCCTGCTTTGCTTTCACGGTCTTCCTGATC
>JADZMA010002236.1:0-12771 GCA_020796225.1 Arion vulgaris
ATTTGCTTTTTTTTAAAAATTTAAAAAAAATTACCAAATATCACTAGGCATCAAATGGCTAATAATGCGAGACTATTTGATCTTGACTTGCCGATGACGTGGCCATATTGAATTCAACCACACAAGCAACCACAAACTAACGAGCAATCTTTGCACACTTGCAGAACAGGTTGGTCTCCAGATTAATTCTGCAAAGACCAAAATTATGGACCTCACAAACTCGACAGACAACATCGTAATAATGGCCAAACACTGGAGAAAGTTGAACATTTTACATATTTGGGTAGTAAAGTGTCAAACAATGGAGACACGATGAAATAAATAAACTCTCGTATTGCTATAGCTTCTAGTGCCTTCACTAAATTAACGAATATCTGGCAATCTCAAGACCTTAGTATATGCACAAAGTTAAATTATTTAGGTCATGTGTGATTCCTGTACTGACCTACAGTTGTGAAAGTTGGAAATCAACAAAGAAAATTGATAAGAAACTGGACAGCTTTGAGAATAAATGTCTCAGAAAATTACTAAAAGTAAAATGGAGTGATTTCGTTTCGCACAACACAGTGAGAGATAGAACACATAACACCGTATCAAATATTATAAAGGACGAAGAGTGGAAATATTTAGGTCATGTTCTTAGATCAGACGAAAAGAGATTAAATCGACAAGTCTTATGTGGTCACTAGTTGGGAAAAGAAAACGTGGAAGACCAAAGACCACTCTTCGAAAACAATCCACAAGAAAGTAACTAATGAGATATAAACCATACAAGATCTCCAACTGCTGGAAAGAACCGTATCACATGGAGATCTAAAAATCTCTCCTATGTGCCGTCTTTGGCACGAAAGGAACAACGAACTAACTAACTATACAAACTTATCTAAATGTGTTTAAAATACGTTATAATAATGGAGCTTTTATAGCAATATGTAACGGAATTGAGCGGATTAGTAATTTGGTTGTAATATATTTGTCAAAGTCTGTATGTAGTAGCTGTGGCATTCGTCACTTTGTTGTATCGTTTGTTTGATAAAGGCCTTGTTGGTCGAAACCTTGTTGTGTATTGTCATTGTTTGTGTATTCTGTAAAACTATCGTACTTGTGATTCAGTTCTGCAAAGAAAACAAATGATCAGTGACCGGGAACGTCTGAAAACAGGAATTAATTTTCGGCGATTATATGCAGAATGTCCATGTGATTAAGTTTAAAAATGGTTATTGAAAAAGAAAAAAATTGTTCATTCTGATAATTGTTCTCCTTGTCATGTTTGAAAGCTACCCTCTTCCAAATTTCAAGTTTGTAGAGGTCCAGATATCTTTAAACAATTGGAAAGACATACAATGTAATTCAACTGATTCTTATAAATATATATATATATATATATATATAAATATATATATACATGCATCTTGCTATGTTAATTAAAACCATTCAAACTTTGCAATTGAATAACATACAAAATAGCATCTATATTATAAATTCTTATAGCATCAGTGAGATATGAACTACATGAATACTGCGATTAGAAAACTTTAATGAAGACACTAATGACAAATAATGCAAAAATGACACTAGAATTAAAATAAAACAAAGAAATTAGTCAAAGAATTGTCAAAGAAACATCAGCTTTTAAAAGTCAAAATAAGTTATGGAAATGCAAGTTATATAGTTTGAAAACGAAAGTATGAATTTGCAATTTCATGCAATCTCTATCCTACCACAGCGTATCATAACTCTGTATAATATTTCCATCATTTGTCATGGGATATAAATGTTTGTGGTTCTTGTCTGATTGACAATTTCTCTTTACATTCTCAGAATTGATGCTAAATACATATGTATGAAATAACACGTCTCCCGTTTTCTTACTATCATTTTTGCCCTAGAACAATTATAAAGTTGTCCAGCTGTTTTGCTTCTGCGCATTGTACATGATACAATGTTTTATTAAATTCATCAAATGTTCTGGACTCTCCATGTTTTTTATGCTGTCCTTGAAATGATGATTATCTAGCCCAAGGTCTTTGTATAATGAATAAAACATTGTATAGAGAATGTTATTGTGTTCACTACAATTCTCGGAATATGTTTCTCAGATTACACATTTGATGAAGAAACAAAACTAAAGTAGATAATGAAACATAATGTGACTGTAAAACCTGTACAAAGCAATCCTCGTAGTCTTTCTTAGCTGCGTGTCCGTTTGTGTAGTTGCAAATATTTGCACATCCTCAGAACAGCTGAGATTACAATGTAACCCATATTTTGGCCGACGATTCTATCAACAGAATAAAAAAAAAAAAAAACTAAAGCAATTTATAAAATAAAGTAAACGTATATGGTATTATCATTGTTTAACATAATATGTACTTATATCTCTTCCAGCCTAATATAGCCACCTTGCTGTGCCAGTAAATAGATACTTTGCAGTTCTTTAGTGATTGTATCCTTAGATGAGATCGTGATAATATATGCCATAGCTCTTACATCACTTGAGGATTTTCTCTCAACTCAATTACATTCGAGTAAATCTTCGTTTACACCGAGTGTTTGATCAAACAGTTCTAAAATACAATAGTCCAGTCTAGTCTCATTTATTTATTTTCCATATGCATATGTCGTTGGAGACTCTTTCTCATAGTCATGTTTATGAACGTTGATTGATCGATCAGAATTAAAGTATAACAATATTGCACCATGTCTGCGTGAAGAAAAAGTCGATATTTCGTGTATCAAGGTGACATCTACCATCGAGAAGTTAACCAAATGCCCAGATATTAATCAAATAGAAAAGATGATGTAGTAGATGTGTTGTATTAATGCATTTTCTTTCATGATTATTCAGGTAAACTTGGAAATATGAAAATTGGGCATGACGAGATAAAGTATCAATACAAAATGCAAGTCCAAGGAAGAATAGACGATTAGAAATCAAGATAGATCAAATTAAATGTTTGGCACAAGCAGATTCCAATAGAAAGTACGCTTGAAAGGATAATCTATTCCGATAAAGTCAAAAGAAAATAAATTTGAGCCACATCTAGTATTTTCAGAAATAGTAGAGGTGAGTAAAACACTATTTATGAAGCGCATAAAAAGTATTTCTATAAATATATTCTTATTCCCTGACGATGTGACAATTAGAAAAGAATAATTGAAATGTAATTACAATCATATCTTTCTATACTCCCCTTCTTCAATATAAATATATTACTGCTTGATCTGCTTCAAGACTAAACAGGTGTTATAACTCAGATACGTTATTCCTAGGTTAATAAGTGTGCATTTAAATAATATAGTACAGTATATTGTTCTTGTTTTTTATATTTTTATATATATGTTGTTATTGCTGAATAATTTGATGGTAAAATCTGTGGTGCAACCACTATTTAACAACTATAGTAGATTAAACATGGCCCCAAAATAACAAAATGTAGAAAATAAGAAATGTATATCAGTGTGTATGTGTGTGAGTATGTGTGTGTGCGTGTTGTAGAGACACATATCTTTCAGAATAGAACATATCTAGAAATGCACTCACGAACACTTATTTAGATATGTAATAACATCTGAAGAAAACAACAGTTTGTGCAATGAAAACGCATCCATCTAGAGACCTTATTCTGACTCATTTTGATAATAGTTTTCTTTTGCTTGGAATCTGCGTAATAGTTTCATGTGTTCTCGTCTTGTTACATTTTTATCCAATATATCTGCCCCATTGTTTATTGTTTTTTCACAGAGTGATTTGTCTAATGTGACAAACTTTTATTTTAAATTTATCTTTGGTTTCGTTGAATTTTATTATCTAGTAGTTTACATGTAAGGAATGTCAATTACAATGTTATATCAATTCTAACGACATCGAACGAGAGTTTCAAAATTTCTAAAGATATTGAAAGTAAACTGAAAGTATTTACAAATAGATGCATGAGAAAAACAATGAAATTAAAATTACACGAATTCTGGAAAAGTGACACATGTCGATTATGTAAGCCATCATACTGGTAACCTTTATTGCAATAAAGAGACGATGGATATATGGTGTTCATATTCTGAGAAGAATTGATAAAAATAACCAAAACAAGCTCTAATTGAGAATCAAAGTATTTAGAAAGAAAGGACATCATTAAAAAGACCCTGAACGAAAGAATATTTTTTCTGCACTCATAATTCACTCATAGTTCACTTATAGTTCTACTCATAGTTCCTGTTATTTCACTCATATGGAATATCTATACACAGAATAATAATGAAGACACAAATGCATTTTGTCACTCGTGGTGTAGCAATGTATGAAAGATTTTTCATAGTTGTGGTAAAAAAGATTTTAGACGATTAATTTTAGAATGCAAATTTTGAAGACAAATAAAACCACTATTTTATTTATCAGAATATACAGAAATTTAAATTCCACGTTATAAACAACTCTGCGATATAATTTAAAATGTTTACAGAAAAGATTAAAACTGATCTTATAATATTAAGAAAACGTAATGTGGTCGTAAAGTAAGTTGTTTTCAATTGGTAGCTAAATATCTTGTCATGAGTCTTGGAGTATTCTTAGAGGTTAATAGTTGCGAAACTCATCAATATAGGTTCATTTATTTATCTTTTTTTTTCAGAATGATTTGAAAACTGGTTCCCAATAATTATAAAGTGTGACATCTTAATATCAATTTCCATTTTTTTATTTACTGGCGAAATTTTATATTTTTCAATATTGATATAAGAACATTGATATATATATTTTGTTATCCATCTTGCTCTGTTAACTAAAACTAGTAAACCATGTAATTGAATAACACAAAAAGTAGCATCAATGCTATCAATTATATAGCATCAGTGAGTTATGGACTACATCAATAATGCAATTAGAAAACTATAATGAGACACTACTGACTAGTAATGAAGAAATTGACAGGAATTACTAGAAAATAAAGAAAGTCAACGAATATAAAGAAACATTAGCTTTTAAAACTAAAATAAGATATAGAAATTCAAGTTGTATAGTTTTAAAATGAAAGTATGAATTTTGCAATTACTACATCTCAATCTTCACAAACGTGTCATAACTCTGTATCATATTTCCATCATTTGTGATGGGATATAAATAGTTGTCGTTCTTTTCAAGATTGACAATTTCTCTGTACATTCTCTGAATTGATGCTAAATACGTATGTAGTCAAGATCACAGCCTTCGCTTTTCTTACTATCATTTGTACCTAGAATCATTATAAAGTTTGGAAGCTATTCTAACTTCTGCACTGATAATTAAAAAATGTTTCTATTACATTCTTCAAATGTTCTGGACTGTCCATGTTCTTTATTGTGTCCTAGAAATGCTGATGTATCTAGTCCAAGGTCTTTGTATAATATATACAAAATGTATTGAAAATGTTATTGTGTTCACTACAATTCTCGGAATATGTTTCTCAGAATACAAATTTGATGAAGAAACAAAACGTAAAGTAGATAACGTGAAAAAAATGCTGACTGCAACCTTTACAAAGCAATCCTCGTAGTCTTCCTTACAGCTGCAGTGTCCGTTTGTGTAGTTGCAAATATTTGCACATCCATCAGAACAACTGAGATTACAATGTAACCCATATTCTTCAGGCCGACATTCTATTAACGGAATAAGAAAAGCAGCAAATAAATGACTATAAAAAACTTGTCATGCCCACAGATAAAAATATGTATCTGTGTAACCATTTGATTAAATAAATTGAACATTTTGAGTAGAACTACATGTTCCCGACGTTTAAAATATTGTTTAGCATTCAAACAATCAAATCATCTAGAAGTTTCCTTCTTTTGTCTATATATTTAAAGTGTCCATTGGTATGGTTGAAGAAACTAATGTTTATAGCAATTTAGTACATTGATGACAAAAATACAAACATTCAGGACGAATTCATGTTTTTTAAACAATTCTTGCATGCCCCGCGCACCAAATCGACTCGGGATTGACCAGGAAAACACATGAGGTCATTAGTTCAGACGGACTTTTAGTTTAAGGCGTATACTTAAATTAGTGTAAGGCTATTGCGTCATATTGTTGACTTCTCAAAACAGACATTGATATAACATTTCTAATGATTTTGAAGTTACATTGCAAAAAGTGTAATTAATACTGTACTTGCATTTATGTAAAGAGGCGCATATGGGTCATCTGTACTACAGTATACAAGAACCAGAGAAAATAGCTATTTTATTTTAGTGATACCTCCCTACCACATATGTTAACACACGCACATTGTAACAGTAGTTGCGATTTGAAAAATACGTATCCAAGTAGCTCCGCCATTGCCAGTCTAAAGCCTGGACGTGAAAGGGGGATGGCATTATGATAAGGCAGCTATCTTTAACTGTTATGCAAGTAACTAAAAGCAATAAAACAACTACGCTACATATCTTGTTTATTTCATGACTATTGAAAGTCCATGTATAGCATGAGAATATACGCCTTTCCATGAGACTTTTCAGCAAATGTCATATTGGTGCGTTTACTGTAAAAATTAAATTTCGTTTCAGACTATCCAAATATGCCATACACTCAATGAAAACCGTTATATTACAAAATCCAGGTTTCAAATAGCAATTTCTTCTATCAGACATGTACGTCTGTATAATTCTAAGATTGGGTAGAACATTTAGCTACTTAAAATTGATGGTTTCTACAATTCGCATCTTACTGTAGGCATGAGTTGTTGAACGGACTATAGCGATTTATATCAAAAAGTAAACTAATAAGGTATTATCATTGTTTAACATAATGTGTAGTTATATCTCTTCGTGCCTAATCAGATCACCTTACTGTGCAATCAAATATATAATTGGCAGTTATGTTAGTGACTGTAACGCACAATGCGATAGTAATATTCTCTGCCATAGCTCTCACATCAGCATTATGAGGATGGCCCTCTCAAACCACAATTACATTCAGGAATGTATCTCCTTCTCCTTATCCGTTTAACTATCCATGTTCTTAACAGACAACTGCTAATTTATTTGCCATCATCAACAAAAACTTGACCTTCTTCGTTTATCTTCTACTCTCTCTCAATTGTCCACGACTATCTTCTCCTCCCACCGGGTGGTCTGCATCCCTCAAGACCTGCCCTTATCTGACAGCGAGAGATGTGTTTTAAGTAGGTCTAAAGTTTGTTCCTCTCCAACCCTCCATTAAGCACTACTCTACTCTTCAAGATGTGAACCATTTCCACTGGGCTTCGACTCAAATTTCATTTCAACCAGGAGAACCCTCTAGAACATAGGTTCCCCAACCTTTTTCATTGAGCGCCCACTTTTCGGTGAAAACTTGCTTCCGCCCCTTGGTAAACTATACTGTACATACAAAATTGAAAAAAAAGACATATTTTCAGTTATTTTATTAGAATAATAATACAAATACTGTATTCTCCATATCGTTGACAATTTATGTTTACAATGTATTTATTGGGCTGAACTATAATTGCGTTTCAAAATGATTTCCGTGGGGAAAATTAATATCTCTGCAACCTTGCCAAGCTTACCGTAATTGTTGTAACCATATGATCTAATAGTCAATGTCCTGAGTTGATATTTTTTACTCACTAACAAACGTATGGTTTAACATTTTCTTTATGTAAAGTATATAAAAGTGACCATCTTCTTAGCCAATCATATAATGAGAAGTATTACCCTTCATATTTGTGAGATGTTGCAAGTTCCACGACTTGCACGTTTTTTACTGGTTTCCCGATTTTAATTGCTTTATCGCACTTTAAAAATGTATAATGATCCTTCCGGTGTGTTTAAGTTACAATTTACCGTTTGTGTTTAGAGCATATGTGTATTACAAAACGTTTAGTATTCTAGATGTGTTATACAATGGGTATGAAAATCAAGTTTCTTAAAGCATCAGTGGCTCTGAAAATGTATAAATATTTTATCAGAGAATCTAATCGTGGAAAATTGTATCAGAGTATATCAAATCCTGAACAGAGAACTATGCATGCTTTGGGCTTAAGTAAAGATATCTACATAAATTACTCAATGTTAATGGAGTTGTCAGTACAGTCAATACATTGACTCAAGGCAGAAAGAAAGTAGTAGACAATTTTGAGAGGGATGTGATTAGAAGAGAAATTTACAGAACGTTCGATTCCAAAAAAACTGTGACACTAAAAGCTGAAGTTAGGTTAAGAATACACATTGACATTGATGATCGAAATCACGTTATTGAGAACTGTTAGAATCATCGGCTTTACTTTTAGGAAGTACGCTAATGGGAGAAATGTCATCTGCAAGATAGCGTTTAGTACTGCTGAAGTAAATATTTACGTGAAGTACAGAATGCAATCAAGGTTACGATATTGTGTATGTGGATGAAACCTGGATCAATACTCATACACTAATGAAAGGAGTGGCAGTTATCTGATGGAACAATTAAACGATATGTACCTAGTGGAAAAGGACAACATCTGATAATGGCACATGCAGGCAGCAGACAAAATGGGCTGGTTAAAGATGCTGAACTTATTTCACTTCCAATTATACGGGCAACAGGGACTATCATACCGAGATGAACGGTAACATATTTAGAAATTGGATTGAACATACTCTTATTCCGTCTCTAGATAGACCATCCTGTGTGATAATGGACACTCATCATCCACAACACTGTGTCAGAAAGACAAAATCCCGACATCTTCAGTACAAAAGATGCTATAAACTTTGGCTCAGAAAGGATAACATTCCATTTAACGAGTGGTTTTTGAAGCCTGAATTACTATCTATTGTTAAAACATCACAGAAGACCAGTGTATTCCAAACAGACAAGTTGATTCAACAACATGGGCATGTGTGTTTGAGACTACCACCTTATCATTCACACTTAAACCCAATTGAACTCATTGGCCAAAGAGGACTGGTAGCAGCTGCAAATAAACTTTCAGGCTAAGCAATATGAAAAAGCAATATGAATGTCGCCTGTCGAGATAGACAGAGAATTGGGTGTAAATGCGAAGACCATGTCTTAAAAAGGGAAAAATGACTACTGGGACAAAGATGGACTGTCGTTCGTGCAGCCAAGAATAGTCATCAATATGTTAGACTCATTGGACTCAGAATAAGTGAGTAAACACTTTATATGATTTATAAAATATGAGTTATCTCACCCACCAAAATTCGAAGTGTATATACGCCTTTGCCGAAAATATGCGATTTTAAAATGTACAGTAATTATTTTCCGAGCACCAAATAATTACTAGGTTTGAAAGATCAAAGGAATTGCTTGTTGCAAGAAAGTACACTACCTGCAACATGATTTTTAGAAAATCGTTGGGACAATCGATACAACACCACATGCAAAAATCCGTTCATCCATGCAATGAATATGGATATATTTGAAGTCAATCGTTGACAGAACGTTTTGAAACGCACTATAGATGAGATGAAACTAATTTTTCGATGTTTGTGACATTTTGTCATCAATAATTTTAAATTACTCTATTGACAATCTGTTTCGTTTCTTTGTAATAAATAGTCATAATGACCATGATAAATCCTCTTTCAGCTAAATATAGTAATGGGAATACAATAAACAACTTCTTACTGCAGCCCATTAGAGTTGATATAAAATTGAAATTTAACTTTGTAGACACAATTCTTGATATCCATTTATCAATTTTCCATTTCATCTCTTCCTTTTTTGACAATTCTATCAATCTTTCCTCCAGAAATATTTATGTTATGTGTACATGTTTATGTTTCTTTTTTCCTCTGTGTGCTCACTAGACTGGGATTTTTGATTCTCTAATAAAGGCATCTATCACGTTTTCTTGGACGCTTGTGTATGTGTCCACCTCTTTCTTCTCAGGTCTTCATAATGGGGGCAGTTCTGTAGGACGTGTTCTGTCGTCATATTCGTCAAACCACAGGGGCATAGGTCGTTTGCGCATACTAAATCTGAATTATGTTCGCATTTTTGTTGTGACCCGTCCGGGCAATGAGATAATATGGTATCTTCTGGGCAGTTCATAATATCCACCATGCTTGTTGTGTTTGTGTGTTATTTTTTCCATTTTGTTGTGTAGTTTCCTCTGGCGATGGTTGTTGTCTTCTTCCCAGCTGACCAGGTTGTCAGCATCCTACTCCCTCTTTAGCCAGTCTGTCAGCATTTCATTCCCCTTGAGCTTGTAGTGTGAGAGTATCCACTGGATTAATACACTCTCTGAATCATGGGCCAACTGGGCTACGGTTGACCTGAGATCACTTAGTTATGTGTTCCTTTCAGATTTCACTGCTGATATAGCAGACAAAAAGCTCAATTTGTCCATGTATTTGTTTCATATGTTGTAGTGCCATTTTGCACTGCATTGAGGTCATCCAGCTCTAAGCCTGTATGACCAGGAGAAGTACTGGCTCGTTGTATCTCTCTTAGTTGAGCCAGGCCAATATTGAGTCTGCGTGTGCAAGCTCTTTGGAGTTTCCATGTGAGCTACTCCTTTTCAATCTGCCTCTACCGTAGCTGTTTATTTGGCTGTGCATTGGATGGTTAATCAGTATCTTGCATTTTCTCCTCGCTGAAATTACTTTCATGTTTCGTCTGTCTTCCAATGGTTGAAGTCATATGGCCGTTTTCAGTACTTCGAAGTGGGTAGACATCGTTTCAGTGATGATCCGTGAGATCTGACTTAACCTCGGCTTGGCTTTTAGGAGTGTCTTGGAGATTATGACCCAGACTGCTATGCCATACTTAACGTACTGGTCAAATTGTCCCAGATAAATCCTTTTCAGATCTCACCGCACTCCTGTTGGTGCCTGCTAATTTGTTCACGATCGACAGTCTCTTCTTTTCTTTTACCCTAGATTTATCTGTGTTTTCCACGTCCGCAGGCTGTCCACCATGATTCCCATATATATTTGGACATTCGTCTAGTTGAGTAGGTGTATTGAACTTACGTTTGACATTTTTCTTCTTGAATAGGCTGAAGACTGAATAATTTTCATTTATAAAGGGCAGTCAAGACTTGGTCTATTTTTATAGCTCTTAAATTACATCCTTGCATCCTTGAGGTAGATACTGCTATTGTTCTTCTCGTGTCCATAGTGCCAGATCATCAGCGTAGATTGCACCATGCTCTCTGTTGGGAATGTCTTCCATAATCATTTATACAAAATAGAAGTAGCGTGGAGACAAGCCCCTCTCGGGAACAACTTTCGATGATTGCCTTCCTGCTACGTTTTCTGGTCATTTACTTTGGCTGTTCTATTTACCAGATAGTGACTATCCAGATATACATGCGCCTTTTTATTCCGAGTTTGAGCAGTTTGATTTTCAGTTCCTCTCTCCAGACCCTGTCGGGAAAACCTTCTCCATGTAACCTATACCGTTGGTATGTTTATTTTCTTAAATTCACTTTCGATCTCCTATACAATGTAAGTTACTTGGTCCTTGGTCTTCTGTTGATCCATGCTGAATGAATCCACTCTGCTGTAGTAGTATCAATTGTTTTTGCTCCAGTTGCCACATGCGTCTTCTACTGAGAAGCCTCTCCATCACTTTTACAACACACCTAAAGAGACTAACTGGTCTACAAATTCTTGGATCGAATCTGTCTTTTCCTTATGTTAGCATGAGGCACTAGGTACTTTTTCCATTCACTAGGTATTTCTGCAACTTTCCAGCTCGCATTCAAAACTTTTCGAGCTTTTTCTTGACTTCTTGCCTCAATAGCATCTAATTTGTGATGCCATCACCTCCTGTGACTTTTAAGATTAAGACCCTATAGTTGCTTCTTCAACTCACCTCTGCCATGTTGGGACGTCTTGTCTCTTCATCTCTGCTTGCGCTTCTTCACTGCTCACCTATATTGCTTCGAGGCTGCCTTGAGTGCATGATGTACCTGTTTATGCTCTGCTAGTTTCTAATCTTCTCTGGCCTGACTAACTTTTTTCCTCAACTTTTTGGATCTCTTCACCAATAGGTGTGTGTCTCTTCTACATCTAGAATTCATTCTCTTGCTGCCCTCTTGTAAGTAGAAATGCATGTTCCTTATCTTTTTGGTGTGTGTATTTATGGGGTCAGAAAGATGTCGCTGAACCTCATAAATCTTGAGCAACTCTTTTGTAGTTCCCCTGGGTCATTATTTTTGGACTTGGGTGAAATATCTAATCTTCAAGGAGATCTTGACAGGTTTGTGGTCACTGTCTCCTAGCTGTTCCATGAAGTGTCGATTCAATTTGTGGACAATGTCACTGGTGGCAAAGATGAGGTCTTAGGATGTATTTTTCTGTCTTCTGGGAGAAGGTTGGTAAGTCATTGAGTCCATTCCTGAACTGCAGGTTGTTATCTATTTCCCTGTTCTTCCCTCTTTTTACATTGGTGTCTTGTATCCCCACCTTTCTAAGTGACTGTTAAAATCTCCACTACTAGGAATTTGTATTGGTCAGTGTCATGGTTTCAACATAAGGCTCTGTTAGTTTGAATCTGTTAGATGTCTACAAAGATGCCAATTCCTATGGTTCTCTTCCTTCTGTGCTAACCTCTACTGTTTCTGTGAATTGTTGATCACGCGTGTAAAGCCCACCTCCCTCTATCCTCCGTTTGGCCTTATCTGTATAACTGTAACCTCGGACGAAAATATGTGTGGCAGGAGTTCGTATGCGATTCCTGAATACGCAAGGCCTAATTTTTACTGCTAGGGTTTCTTTTTGGTATAAATGTCCTCGGTGTTCAGCGGATTACATTGAATCACCTGGAGTCACCTGGTGGATTTT
>JADZMA010002237.1:0-12769 GCA_020796225.1 Arion vulgaris
AAACGTTTCAACTCTAGCAGTTCTTCCACCTCTCTATCATCATGTTAAAGGGTTTTCCCAAATTCATTCTGCTACCATCATCTTGGTCATCCCCACCTACTCATCCAGGAACCTGACATGCTATTGTTTATGAGTCAATCATGAGGCCTTGTAGTATGTCTGTATCTCTCCTCCTCGTTTGTGCATAGGAAATGAAAGAGATAAAGAGGTAGTGGCGAGAAAATAATGTGAGGAGAGAGTCAGAGAGAAATTGTGTACAAAGAGAGATAAGGGAGAGAGTCAGAGAAAAATTGTGTACAAGAGAGAGATAATGGAGAGAGTCAGAGGGAAATTGTGTACAAGAGAGAGATAATGGAGAGAGTCAGAGAGAAATTGTGTACAAGAGAGAGATAATGGAGAGAGTCAGAGAGAAATTGTGTACAAGAGAGAGATAATGGAGAGAGTCAGAGAGAAATTGTGTACAAGAGAGAAATAATGGAGAGAGTCAGAGAGAAATTGTGTACAAGAGAGAGATAATGGAGAGAGTCAGAGGAAATTGTGTACAAGAGAGAAATAATGGAGAGTCAAAAGAAATTGTGTACAAGAGAGAAATAATGGAGAGAGTCAGAGAGAAATTGTGTACAAGAGAGAGATAATGGAGAGAGTCAGAGAGAGATTGTGTACAAGAGAGAGATAATGGAGAGAGTCAGAGAGAAATTGTGTACAAGAGAGAAATAATGGAGAGTCAGAGAGAAATTGTGTACAAGAGAGAGATAATGGAGAGTCAGAGGGAAATTGTACAAGAGAGAGAGAAATAAGAGAGTCAAGAGAGATTATGTACAAGAGAGACATAATGTAAAATATACAAAAATAATGAGATTTACATAAAAAAATTTTAAGCACTCTGTTTCCATCTATTAAATTACGCTTGGTTTTGTGTCGAGAACGGATGAATTAAGGCTTCTTGTCCGAAGATGCCGGCAAGAGTGTGCAGGTCATCGTTTTTATCTTCTTCTCAACATAAGTTTTGTTTCGGAGCACATCGAGAGGTTGTAAATAGGAAGTTTGCACCAGGAAAACCCGAATAAAGTAGTTTGGATTTTGATGAAGACAATAAGGACAAATGATACTGTAAAGTAAACATCATGAAGGAACAAAGTCAACAAGAGACAAGGTAAACATTACATATTGCAGAAAGTTGGGATACACAAAACATGGAAGTGCTGAGCAGAAAGACAAACATAGTAACCATTCGACACCCACTGTCCGCTAAAAACCTGTCCTTACAGCTCTTTATTCCAATTTACGAGAATATGCTGATGGATATTATAATTCAGATTAAGTTTGCTTGAAGCTGTCGCCACGCATATGCAGATCATCAGTTTTATTATTTTAAAGATTGATACTGAACATCCACATATAATTTAACAGCGCACACATTCTACAGGTCAAAATGTTCAACACAGAAGCATAAGGGGGTAAAAAGAATCTATTAGAATGGTGCCAGGAAGAACTAGGTGCAACCTTTGATCCCGGAGACACCATAGCTTTCAAGAGTTTCGATGTAATAAATATTTGATAATAATAAATGAGGAATTGTGGGATATATACAAAAATAGATTTGGCACAAAGTTTTACTAAATATTACAGAGAAAATAATAGCAATATGGCGTGTCTATGGTGAAGTGGTAAAGATGTTTGCCTGTCATTCTGAAAGTTGTAAGTTCGAATCTGGACCGAGTCACATTTGCAATTTTTATGAGATCACTAGGATTGTTGTTGAGCCTACAGAGCTCCTACTATTTGCAACATTCTCAACAGATGGTGTACAATTTCTGCCAACAGTGACGGAACCAAATTGAAAAATTGGGTAAATCATTTTCCTCTAGATCATTTTCATTTGAGAGATAATCCATGATCTATAGAACAATCATACAGACATTATCAAGGTATGCAATAATCTATAGAACAATCATACAGACATTCATCAAGGTATGCAATAATCTATAGAACAATCATACATACATTCATCAAGGTATGCAATAATCTATAGAACAATCATACAGACATTCATCAAGGTATGCAATAATTCATAGAACAATCATACAGACATTCATCAAGGTATGCAATAATCTATAGAACAATCATACAGACATTCATCAAGGTATGCAATAATCTATAGAACAATCATACAGACATTCATCAAGGTATGCAATAATCTATAGAACAATCATACAGACATTCATCAAGGTATGCAATAATCTATAGAACAATCATACAGACATTCATCAAGGTATGCAATAATCTATAGAACAATCATACAGACATTCATCAAGGTATGCAATAATCTATAGAACAATCATACAGACATTCATCAAGGTATGCAATAATCTATAGAACAATCATACAGACATTCATCAAGGTATGCAATAATCTATAGAACAATCATACAGACATTCATCAAGGTATGCAATAATGGGCATCAGAACGTCATTCAACATCACTCCTTGTCTCGACCTAAGCGTACATAAAGTCAGAGACAAAAATGTCAACTCAGTTCGATCTTGTGCTTTTCTCTACCTCAATACCTAGTCCTATGCATCCCCCTTTACTAGAATGAACATTGTTGCACAAAGAGTATATGATGGAACGGGCGATTACCTTAAACTATCCTATAATGGTTAGTTAATTATTTTAATTATTTTCTATTATTTTTATATTTCACTTCGTATTTACGCACCCGGAATAATTCTTAACGCAATTACACTGTTTAACTGTTCACTGGCTTGGTCGCGTCAGCATATTTCTCTGTTCTAAATAACCATTCAAGAGAGAGTCAGAGGTTGCTATGTTACCAAACGAGTTGTGGCCCCCATCCCCACTCGTGGCTACGCCCCCTCCTTGCCTTAACATATGCTCTCCTCTTTGCCTTAACATATGTCCCCTGTTTGCCTTAACATATACCCCCCATTGCCTTAATGTATGTACCCCATTAAGGTAACATGGTCTACATGCTTGCAAATTAGATAGTGTCCATGCTAGACATTGACAGCATTAAGCTGGCATGCAATCACTGGTAAACCACTTTACTACATACAGAACTAGTGCTCATTTTCTCAATCTCCCTCTCTCCTTTGAACAGCTTATGCAGCAACGACTGGTTCATCAGATTACTGGACAAAGTAACACATCATTGTGTACACAAGTCAGAGGTGAAGTACATTCTCATTTAGTTATCTAACAAAAATATATCTTGTATTTCTTGATCTGCTAAATGTGAAAGGAAAGGTTACCCTTATCAGAATATGTTTTACTAACATTTGTTTTAGTTTAGTTGTCAGATCATCATCATGCACATCGAACCAATTAGTCCATGGTGCCGATCTCCCCTTTAGTATATCTTCATTGTGGACCTGGTTCTGTGTTGGTTTACTATTCTTCACTGGCTACCAGCATAATGTTCTTGTCTACCCCAAAACACATTTGACTTGGAATTCTAGCAGTCTGGTTGAGATTCACCACTAACACTAGAAAATGACCGGGATAACTTTTTTTGATCACTTTATTTGTATTTTTAAGTTTAAGATTTTAATTTTTTGTTTTGTTTCAGAATAATTTTTGTTTGTTTATTGTTATCCCTTTGACTGCCTTTCTTTCTCCCAGTTTCTGTGCAACTGAAGTTTACATTTTCTTGTATTGTTATTTTTGACCCCTCCATTGCCACCTTATCGTGGTTGGAGGGTTTTGGTCCCTTTAGGATCCTTCAGACTATGTCGGCGGGAGTCTAACTCCTGGCAGGTCAACCAAGCCGAACAGACTGAAGGTGAAAGGCCAGACCAAAGGCGGGGAGCAGGATGGGGCCTCAAGGTGACAGTGCAGAACCCACCGGCGAGTGGAAATGCTCTGGCTGCAACCAACCCCATCCCCAGCAGGGACAAAAGTTAGTCCCCTCTCTTGAGGAGGACATCCTTTTTCTTGTCTTGTCTTCTACTTTATGACACTTTCCTTAGCATAAGAAAACTAAGTTTTCCAGGAGCACACCTGCAAAAAGCCTGGGTGGTGGAGCCCGGAAACAGAAGGCTGAAGTCATCTAGAGTAGGACGACCCAGACAAACCCGGAAGACAGATCTCGTAGCAGGGACTGCAACTGTCTAGAGAACAACCTAAAAAAAAAGATGTCCTCAGAAACGGAATTTTCAGCCATTATTCAGGGAGGAATCGACACATATGAACAACTCAAATGGCCATGCGAAATATTTATTAACTGTGGTCCCACCACCATGGGAAACAGCAGGTGGTGGGGGGACCGGACCCTGCCTGAAGGGGTCCACCTTAGCTACTGGGCCTGTTGATTTTTGCAAAGCCAGGAGGACAGGGTATTATTTACTGGCAGAAAAGACAAACTTTCACCCCTCACAATTATGCAATGGAATGCAGAAGGGGAAACCCAAACAAAAACGGGGCTAGAGGAACGTCTGCGAGCAGAAAAGATTGACATCTGCTGTATCCAAGAGACGCAACTTAATCCGGGAAATAGATTCAGCATTAGAGGATTTGAAACCTTCCGTCAGGATAGAAAAAATAGACATAAGGGTGGAGTAGTAACACTAGTTCGTAATTCCATACCGGCAGTTGAACTTCACAGGTCCAATCAGATGAGCACAGAATTCATAGTTGTTCAACTCCTTATCAACAACACTAAGATGACACTATACAAATATACTCACCCCCTCCATTCAAACTGAGCTGAATATCAAAGTTCAAGATGACAACTTGCTTATAGTAGGAGACTTAACAGCCAAAAACCAAGCTGGGCTATGACACCCCAGATCCTCGAGGTGAAAGCCTTGAAGAATGGCTGATAAACAACAGTCTCACCATTCTCAACCACCCAGATGATCCTCACACATGTTACTCACGACGGGGCACAAACAAGCACCCCAGATCTGGCTTTTTGCTACAGATGACATTCACA
Organism: Arion vulgaris; assembly: GCA_020796225.1. Taxonomy (NCBI): domain Eukaryota; kingdom Metazoa; phylum Mollusca; class Gastropoda; order Stylommatophora; family Arionidae; genus Arion; species Arion vulgaris. The sequence goes on from JADZMA010002237.1 coordinate 4,955, forward strand.
GGAAAACCCGAAAGGCAAGTCTGCGCCCAGTTTGGGAGGTAGTGACCATAGACCAGCGGAAACTCCTCATAAATAACATTAACAAGGAGGAACTTCAAACTCTGCCCTATTTGGGAATTACAAAAGGCAGCGGGAAGCTATTCCAAGAACTAGCAGACAAGTACTGTAAAGAAATTAATCAATCGGGAAAGTGGACAGAGATGCACGTTCTTTCCCAATAAAGCCATTTTAGATGCTGCAAAAAGGCTATACCCAGAGGGAGGAAAAAAAGCTAAAAGCCATTTTGGGACACCAGAGATGGAAGTTCTCCATAGCTCGCTTTGCAGTGCCAGAAAACAAGGGAACTGCACCAAGGCCCAAAAATGTAATAAACACAATAGAGCAAGGGCCCTTTTATGTTAGAAAAGAAACCAGAGTGGAAAATCCGGGAAAGAAAAGACAGCCTCTTTGAACATGGAAAAAGATACTCAAAAGTTGTGGAGACTTACAAAAGCCCTGAACGATGACAACCCATCTAGGGGGAAAAACATTTTCCCCAGCAAGGAGAACAACTCTCACGGGAAAGGGGGAGCAGCCACCCTGATGGCCCAGTGTTACAAGCAAGAAAGCTCATGCCAATAAGTCGGGAGAAAGGGAAAAGAAGTCAGAAGTGAGATAAATGCTACATTCAAAAAAGCAACAAGTGAACCCTGTATGGAGGTAGACATCACACTAACTGAGCTGCAGAGAGCACTGAAAAAGCTCAATCGTAAAAAGGCCCCTGGACCAGATGGAGTATCAAACGACATGCTCAAACAAAAGGCCCAATGCACAGAGTCTTCTACTCCAGATTTTTAAAATAGTTGGAGACAGGGAGAGTCCAGACATCTGGAAAATGCCACAATCCACCCAATTTTCAAAAGTGGAAAAGACAAAAGGATCCGCAGAGCTACAGCCCCTATAGTTTGCTTGTTGCACTGAAAAACTGCTGGAGAGAGTGATAACCACTAGACTCCAGTGGTTTTAGAATCCAACCATAAACTGGATCCAGCCCAGACAGGCTACAGGCAGCATAGAAGCACTGATGACCAAGTGGCATACCTGCACAGGACATAGAAAATGGCTTCAAGAAAGAAGAAAACCCTCACTGTGTTCTTCGACATGTCTAAGGCCTTCGACAAAGTCTGAAAGATGGTTTCTACTCAAGCTCTTACGCAGTGGAATACGGGGTAGAATGTACTATTGGATAAAAGATTTTCTTACCCATAGACAAGCATCTGTAAAATTGGATGGAGTGCACAGTCCCAGATTCAAATTAAGAGCAGGAGTCCCACGGGGCAGGTACTGTCCCCATTGCTTTTCCTGGTATATATTAATGATCTGCCACAAACTCTGCCCAGACATGTATCACATTTCTCCATGCTGATGATCTAGCTGTGGTACACCTGAGTTTCGGGGTCCTGCCATCTTTAAACTCCAGGCCAGCCTGAACAGCGTCATAATGTGGGCAAGTAAAGGGGGTCTAGAAATAAACCGGAGCAAAACTATAGCAACGCTTTTCTCATTGTCAACAAAGGAAGAACACTTCAGACTGAAATTTAACGATGATATCGTTCCCCATTCCCATACTCCAACCTTTTTGGGAGTTAAGCTTGAAAGTCGTCTGACATGGAAACATCACATAATGGAAACAAACAGAAAGGCTATGAGGAAACAAAGTGTGATGCGGAAGCTGGCTGGAACTACCGGGGGAGCTGATATTCGAATCCTGAGTCAGGTGTACACTGGTGTAGTTAGACCGACCCTCGAATATGCATCATCGACATGGATATCAGCAGCCCATTCAAACAAATCGATACTGGAAAAACACAAAACAGGTGTCTGCGTACTATTTTGGGACCCATGAAATCTACACCAATTGTAGAAATGGAAAAGGCAGCCAACATCCAGCCCTTGGAAGACAGAAGAAGGAGAAAGTTATTCTACAGACTGAAGGATCAAAGAATGCCTCACCATCCACTGCATGGAAAATGGCGGGGGGAACAAAGAACAGACTAAAGCGCACAAGTCTAAACCACAAAGCAAAAGAAAAAGGAAAGTCATACTTGGAACTACTAAATCATAATTCCATACCTGAAGAATTGTTTTTGATCACTGGGAACCAGACTCAGTGCCACTAAATTTCCCAACCTCCATCCCTAAATTATTAAGCAAAGATGCCGAGCCCAATCTAGTTGAAAAGCAATTACAATGGAACATCTCCATTACATGTTTCAGAAGACAGCTGGATAAGAATTTCACAGATGGATCGCAATGAGGCAAACCCAGAATGGTGGAGCAGGAGTGTAATTGGGCACCCAGATGCTACCACTGTGTCTCTAGCGGCTCCATGGAAGAATTGTTCCAACTACAAAGCAGAACTCATGGGCCCTTCTGATGGCAGCACAGACATGAATAAGCTGCAAGCAGCTGCAAGCAAGATGGTTTTTTACAGACTCATTGTCAGCCATACAAGCCCTGGAGGCTAAATCCACTGACAGCACAGTAAAAAAACACAAAGAGAACTGCCTTTCAGAAAGGCAGAAATTCACTTGCAGTGGATTCCATCTCACTGTGGCATTGCAGGAATGAAAGTGCTGATGTCTTAGCTAAGGAGGCAGTGCCAAGACAAATTTCCCAACCCTTGTCTTTTCAAGAGGAAAAAACCCCTCATACAGAGAAAATCTGCAGTAGACTGGAAGACAAACACTGGATATGATTATGAGAAAGACTCCTCAAAGACCTAAGCAGAACAGACCAGGTCATTATATTTCGACTACGCCCCGGGACACTGCGACTCAAAAACACTTATCCCAGACTAGGAATAAGTCAAACAGCTTCTGCCAGTGTCAGCAGGCAGAACAGACACAGAGCATATCCTGCAAGACTGTCCTCTTCTGTGTGAGCTGAGAAGCAACATGGCCACACCCAGTCGACCTGAAAACTAAGCTTTGGGGGAAAACCCGACAGACCTGGGAAACTGTCTGCCCAGTTTGTGGTCCACAGTAAATTAATGACCAGAGATCGCTGAAGAAGAAGAAGAAGATTTTATTGATAATTCTAGAAGTTCATGATGTCAATCAAAAGTAAAGTTCTTGCACAGACATTTGTTACTTGCCAGTGATGTTTATGTGTGTCACACTAAATTGATGATTCCCAGCTTCTTCTTCTTCTTCTGTTTATGTGTGTCACAATTAAATTGATGATTCCTAGCTTTTCTTCTTCTTTCTTCTGTTTATTTTGTCACACTAAATTGATGATTCCCAGCTTCTTCTTCTCTTCTTCTGTTTATTTTGTCACACTAAATTGATGATTCCTAGCTTCTTCTTCTTCTTCTGTTTATGTGTGTCACACTAAATTGATGATTCCTAGTTCTTTTTTTCTTCTTCGTTTATGTGTCACACTAAATTGATGATTCCCAGCTTCTTCTTCTTCTTTTTGTTTATGTGTTCACACTAAATTGATGATTCCTAGCTTCTTCTTCTTCTTTCTGTTTATGTGTCAACTAAATTGATGATTCCTAACTTCTTCTTCTTTTTTCTTCTGTTTATGTGTGTCACACTAAATTGATGATTCCTACCAGTGATGTTTATGTGTGTCACACTAAATTGATGATTCCTAGCTGCCCTTTTTCTTCTTCTTCTGTTCTCTAATCCTGTTTTGTCTCACAAACGTTTGAATAAGAAGAGACGTCTAGAACAGGCTTTGTATGTGTTCATAAACAGTGTTTTTCACTGCATCTGTTACTTCTGATGACCATCTTTTGCGTGGATGGCCTTTTTATTTGTATCCACTCTATCAGAGTAACATTGGTCTTTGAGGGCAAATGTCTGTTGGTAATCTGCTTATGGCGAACCATTTGTTGTTTCATGATGAAATTCAGTACTGATGGTAAACCACTTTTTCCTAATGTCTTCATTTCTAAAAACCCGTCTCTTCTTGTTACTCCCAGCATTCTGTGTGGAAATTTCATCTCTGTCGTGACTAGTCTCTTCTTGATACTCCCAGCATTCTGTGTGGAAATTTCATCTCTGTCGTGACTAGTCTCTTCTTGATACTCCAGCATTCCCGCGTGGAAATTTCATCTCTGTCGGACTAGTCTCTTCTTGATACTCCCAGCATTCCCCGTGTGGAAATTTCATCTCTGTCTGACTAGTCTCTTCTTGATACCCCGCATTCTGTGGAAATTTCATCTCTGTCGTGACTAGTCTCTTTTTGATACTCCCAGATTCTGGGGGAAATTTCCCTATCTGTCGTGACTAGTCTCTTCTTTATACACCCAGCATTCTGCGTGGGCATTTCATCTCTGTCGGGCTAGTCTCTTCTGATACCCCAGCATTCTGTGGACATTTCATCTTTGTCGTGACTAGTCTCTTCTTGATACTCCCAGCATTCTGTGTGGAAATTTCATCTCTGTCGTGACTAGCCTCTTCTTGATACTCCCAGCATTCTGCATAAAATCTCTAGCTTAAATGTGTAAATAATTTGTCCGTATAATTTTTATTTATCAGGGCAAGTCCCGAATATATTGAGGCTTTGGAGGCAGATCCAGGGAAAAATACCTGATTAAGAAAGACATTATTAAGTGTTTAAAAATTCAGATTTTATCCTTAATAAAAAAAGAAATCATTAAGTTCGATAAACAGATCCAGGATGGATAATTAATAAAAATGACATCATTAAGTTAGATGAACAGTTCCAGGATGGATACCTTAATAAAAAAAATGACTTTGTTAAGTTGGATGAACAGTTCCAGGATGGATACCTTAATAAAAAAATGACTTGTTAAGTTGGGTGAACAGTTTTAGGATGGATACTTTAATAAAAAAAATGACTTTGTTAAGTTGGATGAACAGTTCCAGGATGGATACCTTAATAAAAAAAATGACTTTGTTAAGTTGGATGAACAGTTCCAGGATGGATACTTAATAAAAAATGACTTTGTAAGTTGGATGAACAGTTCCAGGATGGATACTTAATAAAAAATGACTTTGCTAAGTTGGATGAACAGTTCCAGGATGGATACCTTTAAAAATAAAATGACTTTGTTAAGTTGGATGAACAGTTCCAGGATGGATACTTTAATTAAAAAAATGACTTTGCTAAGTTGGATGAACAGTTCCAGGATGGAACCTTAAAAAAAAGAAATCATTGAGTTAAAAGAACAGTTCCAGGATACCTTAATAAAAATGACTTTGTTAAGTTAGATGAACAGTTCCAGGATGGATACCTTTAAAAATAAAATGACATCGTTTAGTAATTTGAACATATTGAGAATCATACCTTAATAAAAATTACCCCATTAGATAGGTCAAAGGAATTCAGGATTGATGCAAGTCAGTTCTTTGCATACATTCATGGTTTTACTTTAAATAAATTTCTTTTGTTGATGATCAGGCAATCACACCAACAACAAAGAAACAGTTATGACAATACATTAATAGGTTCCAGTTAAATGCAATGACTACAACAACAAAGAAACAGCTATTATTAATAGGTTCCAGTTAAATAATGACTACAACATGAAATAAACATTGACAAAAATGGAAGTAATGATATTCGTAGAGAGGGAAAACAATTACAATATCTCCATTGACAAGTTCATTAAAACAAGTCAAAGACTTTAGATACATAAAAAAATTTTATCACAAATAGAAGAATAACTAATGAAATCAACATAGAGGGAATCAAATAATAAAACAAATGCAGAAATTTTGAAATGCAAACATGTCACCGTGAACGCTTTAAGAACATTATTCCATACAATATTCTCCCACATTATGCTATCAGTGCCAAACTTGGATGTTGATATCAAACGATAAAAGAAAACTAGTCACGACAGAGATGAAGTGTCTACGACAATGCTGGGGGTAATAAGAAGAGACTGGGTTTAGAAATGAAGACATCAGGAAAAAGGGGCAACATCAGATAGATTTAAACAAGAAAAACAAATTAAATGGTTCGACCACATAAACAGATTACCAACAATTAGTGCCTTAAAGAGCAATGTTATTATGATACAATGGACACAAAGCAAAAAAGGGCCCTCTACGCAAAAGGTGGACCACAGATATAACAGAGGGGGTGAAAATCACTTTTATGAAGCGCACATAAAACCCTATACTAGAAATCTATTTTTATCTTGATGCTGTGAGGCAAAACATGATTAAGAAAGAGGAAAATATGGTTTTTTCGATTAGTTTTTCGTGTATGTAACATACTTTATGATCTCACTGTTAGCTTCTCCTATAATTATTTGGGGGAAAAGAGAGAGAAGAGAGAGAGAGAGAGAGAGAGATATTTTTGAGATTCTCGGTATATTGATGTACAGTGCTCAACTCATACTCCAAAAGAACTTGGTTCACTTTCAATTAGGCTTTATTTGATGAAACCTTACCTCAATGTTGGTGATATCAAGTGGCTAGTCCTATCAAATGAGAACAAAACAATGTGTGTCCTGCTGTTTAAGTGAAACACATAAAAGAACACTTGGAGTGAAACTAAGCAATAGGTTGTAAAGCTAGTGCCCAGGTAAAATTTAAATAGGTTGTATAGCTAGTGCCCAGGTAAAATTTAAATAGGTTGAAAGCTAGTGCCCAGGTAAAATTTAAAAAGGTTGTAAAGCCAGTGCCCAGGTAAAATTTAAATAGGTTGTAAAGCTATGCCCAGGTAAAATTTAAATAGTTGTAAAGCTAGTGCCAGGTAAAATTTAAATAGGTTGTAAAGCTAGGGGCCAGGTAAAATTTAAATAGGGTTTTAAAGCTAGTGCCAAGGTAAAATTTAAATAGGTTGTAAAGCTAGTGCCCAGGTAAAATTTAAATAGGTTGTAAAGCTAGTGCCCAGGTAAAATTTAAATAGGTTGTATAGCTAGTGCCCAGGTAAAATTTAACATATAAAAAATTAGAGCTATGTCTGACTAGATCTAAAATCATGAAACAGTTTCATGTGAAAATCTCAGCAAAAAGCTTATGATGAAATCAGATGTTCAGGGCCAAAGATGGGGTATCGCAGCTTTTTTTATAACATAGAACACCAACGAATACTGGTTAAAATCATTAAAAACTCCACCTGTTGAGATTATTACATAAAGCACAAACTCTGTAGCTCCAGCAACAATCCAAAGGGGCAACACAAACTTTGCAATAGAGACCCTTCCATTATTGAAATGTTATACTAATACAAAAGAGCAGCACCTGGGGCGAAGGAATTAGAGTGCGGCTCCCATTTGGGAAACTCTAGGTTGGGTCCCAGGTAAGGTCAAAGGTTTTTTTTTCTGTCAGTGGGATAAAGAAAACGTTCTAACCTGAACAGTTTTGAGGCAACTGCACTAGTCATACAGCCATTAAATTCCTCAGGCTCATGTTGCCCATGTCCTACACCCCCCTCCCCACCCTAAAAAGCAGCAACACTCAGGCAGTAATGACAGTTTTAAAAAAATTACCCCAATCAATAATATTTGGTTATTTATTTTGTTATGATTTATTTCGTTATCCTCATCACTCATTGGTTAATCAATCGAAATATTATTTTCAGAGCCCTTGATATTGTTGATGGTACCGTAGATGAACATTCCTTAATGATTTATTTGTCTCTTTTAAAGAGAAAGGTTAGTACATAAAGAAGATGCAGTTCTGTCAATGTTCTGTCAATGGTTTGTCAATGTTCTGTCAATGTTCTGTCAATGTTCAGTCAATGTTCTGTCAACATTCTGTCAATGTTCTGTTACTGTTACAGGCTGTCGTTAGTGGTACTTATTTATGTGTTAGTGAGTATGGACTATTGTTTGGTCCTCAGATC
>JADZMA010002238.1:0-12766 GCA_020796225.1 Arion vulgaris
TATAAATACAACATGAAATTCACCATTGTTGTATGTTTTATAAATACATGAAACTGAACTCTGAATTAATGATGAATATATTGCAATGAAACTGTAAAATAATTGAGACAAACTATATTCTCTTATGTCTCTTTCACATACAACATTCAATTTGAAAACTTCATACACAAAAATTCACAAATACAGTTTTGAAATTTATGATCTCTAGTGTCAGGGATGCTTAAATGAAAATAGATACATTTTCCAAACAGCTCAAGTAATACGACTTCTTCTTCTTCTTCTTCTTCTACCCAGGGCTACGATTTTTCACTCTTGGGCAGCCAATGTCAGTTTGTAGAATCTGCATGTGTTCTGTAATTGTGGAAGACTAGTGTAAAGGGTATTATGAACAGATGGGTGTGGTGAGAGGAGTTCTTGTCTAGCTTTATGTAGTCCAGGGCATTCCAAGTAACATATGCTGTACTGTCTCATATGAATGACTGCACTTTCTACAGTGTGGTAGGTGTGTGGGGTTTATTCTGTGTAGGTGGTAATTCAGTCCAACATGTCCTGTTCTTAACTGGAAGATAGTGCTTTGATCTTTTCTTTGTAGCAGATTTATATTGTCCTTGGGGTTTGGTCTATTCATCTCTGCATACATGTCCCGACCAGTCGTCCCATAGCCCATCGGTTCAGCCAATCTTCTCTGGAGTTGTTTTTCAGAATCTGTTTTATACTTTGTATGCTAATAGGTTTGTCTATTTGTGGTTTTGATGATCCCTGTTTGGCCAGATGGTCTGCCTTGTCATTTCCTGGGATATTTATGTGCCCAGGAATCCACTGTAGAATGACATTAATATCAAAGGAGGAAATCAGATTATGGATGACTGATGCCAATGACTGGATCTCGCTTGACTGATTCTGCTGTTCTTCTAAAGCTTGTAGTGTGGACTGTGAGTCAGTGAATACTATCATGTCTTGGACAATATTCTCTCCAAGTTCAAACTGCTGGTGGACTAGTTCTACAGCGGTCATTATGGCTATAATCATAGTTGGAACATATATCCTCAAGGAGCACAGTAACTGTCATCCTCATAGTTGGAACATATATTACCACAAGGAGCACAGTAACTATAGGTAGTTCCATCTGGATATTTCAGGTATATGCGAAGCCAGCGTAAGTAGTGGCTTTGAAAGCTGAACCATCAGTGTAGGCATGGATAGAGGAAGTTGGATAACTGTCTATTGTCTCCAGTGCACAGGTTTTTAAGATGGTTGCAAGTGTTGCTTTGTTTATAGTTTTGTCAAGGAGGTATTTCTGGATTACTGGTTGTTTTATGTTTAGCCATGGTGGTGGACCGGGGCATCTTGTGATCGGTTCTCTGTCAGTTGGGAGATGGTAATGTTCTTCGAAATTTTTTCAACTTCAGCAAAGATTTTTGCTGGATTCTTTGATTGATGTCCACCTGTCAATAGTTTGTCTGTTGGTATGGTTTTTTTCTATTCTTTTATATCGCTCGACTGCTTCTATTAGTGCCCTTCGTCTCCTAATATCTAGTGGTTCGATGTTGGCGTCGATTTTACAAGCAGCAGTTGGGGTCGTTCTCATTCCCCACATATAAACCTGAGACCCTGATTCTGCACTCTGTACTACATGTTGTGATGTGCTCACTTGCTATAACTTGGAGAGGAAGGCAGTTGTCCATTGTAGATCTTACATAGCCAAGATATAGTTGCCTAAGGGTGCTTTTGTCTGCACCCCAAGTGGTGCTAGCAAGTCTTTTAACCATGTTGAATCTTTTAGATGCTTTTTCTTTTATGTTGTTAATGTGTTCTGTCATCCTCAGTTGTTTTGTCTAATTTGACTCCCAGGTAAGTCGGGTTTTCCTCCTTTTTCAGCAATGTTCCATTCATTGTAGCGAAAGGTACTTTTAGTTGTTTTGGGGCTGCGGAAAATGTAGTATACAGTTTTCTGTTCATTGACTTTAAGCTTCCATAGGTTGCAATATGTTGAAATTATGGCAAGGTTCTTTAAGTTTGCCCAGTTAGTACAGGTATTTCTCGCTTGTCCATATTACAAGGTCATCAGCAAAAGGGGCTTTCTGTGTATTTAGAAGGGATGGGAGGTCAGTGATGAAGATGAGGAAAAGGGTGCAGCTAAGGGCAGAGCCCTGTGGGAGGCCTTCCTCTAGTGTTCTCTTGGAGGACATTGTTCCACTAAAGATGTTCCAATGGTCCTGTTTTGGAGAAAAGCTTGTATCCATTGTAACATCTTTCCATAGATCCCCATATTGAGCATCTTCATCAAGAGGCCCTTCCTCCAGACTCTGTCATATGCTTGTTGTAAATCGAGTAAACCGTGGTTGTGTGCTTTTCATTCTGGAATCCATCAATTGTATTCTGCATAAGTCTGAAGAGTTGGCTTCTGTTCTGCAGCCCCTTCTAAACCCTGCCTGGGTATTATCAAGTGACTGGGTTTTTTCAAGCCACCAATAAAGTCAGTTATTAACCATTCTCTCCGCTAGCTTTCCTAAACATGAGGTCAATGAGATGGGCCTGTAACATAGGGGGTCGTCTACTGGTTTCCCTTTCTTGAGGATGGGAGTGACATTGGCTGTTCACCAAGAAGCGGGTATTTCGGCCTCTCCAAGTTCTATTTATAGCATATAGCAATATCAACCTAGCCTTCTTGCCCATATGACATAACATTTCATTCTTAATCTTATCTGGGCCTGGGGCTTTTGAGGTTTAGTTTTTTCATTGCTGTTTCCATCTCGCATAGATTAAAATCTTGTTCAAATGTACATATATTCGCTACTGGTGCATTTTTTTTTATTTTAAAGATTTTCCATAAAGCTTTATCCAGTTGTTTTCTTCTTATGCTTCTGTTAACGTTAGCAAAGTGTTTGTTGAATAATTCAGCTTTCTTTTTTTGCATCTATGATGGTTTCATTGTTTCTTTTGATGGGTCTGGGATTTCTTTCTTTCTAGTGCTTGTCAGTTTGTTTATCAGATCCCATGCCTTGTGGCATCTTTATTTAGATCAAGTTTCTGACACGTGTCTTGCCACTTCATCTTCTTTGCTGCTTTAATTAGAAGCGAACTTTGCTGATCAGCGATTATAGTTGGTTTTATTAACTCGATTAGGTTCTTTTTCAGCTTGTTTCTTTGCTTTTCTTCTATCCATCACTGCTTTTTCTAGATCTTTGTTCCAGTATGGCTTATATTTTCTGGTGTTTCCATTTGGAATGACCTCTCTTGCAGCTTCCAGTATTTTACAACATATGTTAGCAAAGACAGTATCGATATTTCCAGTGAGGTCAATATTGTCCATTCCTATGTTGGTCTGGTTCTCGAAGAGCGGCAAGTCTGCTTTTCTGAAATTCCAGAACTTTCTACTTCTATAAACTGGGCTTCTGAGTTGCTTGGTGGTAACAGAGATAAGTATGGGAGATGGTCACTCCCTATATCATCCAAGACAGTGATAGTTGTTGCATCTATAATGTCAGCTGATACTATGGTAAGATCTGGTCTTCTATTCGTACCATGGGCTCTGTGTAGAAGTGTTGGTTTGGTTTCTGAGCTCTGCATTACCGTGAGGTTGGATGAGTTACACAGGTCTTCAATGTCTCTCCCTCTTTTGTTGTAATTTTTGTAACCTAGGGCTGGTGTGTGTGCATTAAAGTCTCCTGCAATAATTGTTCTGGTGTACATGGGTTCCTTGAACGCTTGGTCAGAGGTGCAGGTTGTGGACAACAGATGTTATGTACAGTATATCTCACTCCATCAAACCACACTTGGATGTTCTGGGTGTCTATGTTGTTGTGTCGTCTGTTGTGGACTTCTGCCTGCACATCATTTCTTATCAGTGTCATGAGTCATTGACATCTGTTGCACTCGCATTTGTATTGGGTGTAACCAGTGATGTTAACTCCTCTTTGAGGTAAGATGGTTTCTTGTATAAGGACAATGTGGACATTACTCTGTTGTAGAGTTCTTTCAAGCTCAATATTTTTATTATGTAGCCCTGATATGTTTATCTGTAGTATATTAATGAATCCCTTTAATACTTTTCACGGAGCGAGGGCTTACTTTGCGTTGCGTGACCTTGTGACCGAGGTGCGTCCGAGCTCAGTATCTAATATATTTGTGTTGTATTGGCATTATGTTTGGAGTTATGTTACATAATTTCATTCCAAAGAGGTTGTCAGACATAGATCTCTTACTTGATCTGGGGCCCCTGGTAGTTTCGGGCAGATATGTGTTATCAGGGTGTCACTGGATCGAACTTGGGGTGAGCACAGTTCACCGCCCAATCCCCGCTAGTCATAGGTGCACCATGCTAGCAGGCCTTTATCACTAGCTCTGGGCTATTTACTATGACCGTGTCACGTCATGTGCATAGGTGTTTTGTGCATCTCCACACATCCAGCTATTCTCTTCCAACACACAGGGTCCGTCTTCACCATGGGTCCCATAGCAGTGTGACTCTATCTGGCTCAGTGCAATGCCAGTGTCCTGTACCTCTTGTCTAACTGGGAAGGAAGTGGGAAAGGGACGTAAGGGAAATGGGAGGGAAAATGGGGCGTGGGAGGTTAAGCAGGATTACTCCCGCCCACTCATGTTGTTTAGCCAGTCAGCCGAGACTGTTGCCGGGGTGTGGCACGTGGAGCCAAACATGAGCTAGGTGAGAAATGTGGATCAAATAGGGTCATGACTATCCATGGACACAACCAGGATACAGCTGCATTTTCCGGAGGTACTAACCAACCTTCTCACCCAACACCTCGTATCTGACTTAAAATTAATATTGAAAAACAAAGTAATGAGGAAAACCACAAATCAGAAAATTCAATTATGTTACAAATGAAATTATAGAGAAGTTCAGGATTTTGTATCCTGCAAGTACAGTATCGCGGGTGGTGATTGGAAATGACATCATTGAAAAAATCAAAAGCGAGTCAACCTTTCACCATGCTCAACAAAATGTGGAAAACCAAAAGTTGGAATCTCAAAACAAAACTTAAAGTATATAGAAGTATTATCTTGGAAGTGTTATAATACAGTAATGAGTGCTGGTAATTGACCCACAACATAATACACAAACTGGAGACATTTGAAAATAAATGTTTAAGAAGAATCCTCGAATACTCAGCCAAATACAATAGCAAATGAAGCCAAATACAATAGCAAATGAAGCCAAATACAATAGCAAATGCCTTCAAATACAATAGCAAATGAGGCCAAATACAATAGCAAATGAAGAGCTTTTAAAACGAACAAATTGTGTATTATTTAAGATGAAGATGAAGTAGATTAGTCAGTGGTCATATGCCAGTATTTGGCTAGACATTGTCTAGAATAGCTCTCCGATGGACAGTGGATGGGAAAAGAAGACCTGGATGTCCAAAATAAACGTAGAGAAGAACTGTGGAAGAGAGTTGAAAGATTGTGGCCTGACATGGGAAACAATTGGTAGAAAGGTGGTAACAAATGAAACCTTTCTTAAAGCCTTATGTGTCAAACAGGACTGAAGAGGATATAGATCCCTGTTTCCTAACATGGGGCCCACTCCAATAGAGGGACATTTTCATCATTAAGGGCGATGGACTCGTTCAGAGTTTAACTAATGTTCATGATGTTGCAAAACCGATATATCGGCTTTTGGATGTACCCTGTTGACAAAAACGAATGTTGTTTCACAATCACTTTACTGAAGTTTTTTAAAAATCTTCAATAAACGGAAAGTACTTATATCTAGGTACATTTCTACATCCTTTAACAAAGCTTTGAAAGCATGTGTTATTGTGTTAAAATCGAGTCATATTTTAAAAAAAAATGTAATGTGTCGACATTTGCCAACCTTGTCAGAAGACCAAAATGAGTTTATACAGTGCAATCTTGGTATGTAATAGTACTGGAAAGAGCACGCATATCATATTTCCACCACAGAAAGCAGGTCAAGTTTGATTTGGCTTGGAATGTTAGGTACGATGGGAAAACAACACAAGAAAGCGTCAAGGGGTTTGATTCAAATACAAGTTATGGGTCATTAGTTTAATTACCAAAGTAATGGATACTCACTTTGCACCTGATTATACTGTGTTCTTAGAGAACCATTTTGAAGTTGTATAGTTAATGAAGGATCTTCATTACTATCACGAGTTATAATTTGATCTAACAATACTCAAGATTGTACTCATTTTACTCTTTATGACAAGGTTAGCAAATGTCGGAAACATTATCGTTAAAAAAAAAATATGACTCAACTTTAACATAATAATACACTTTTCACTTTCAAATCTTCGTTAAAAGGAGTTAGAAATGTACCTACATATAAGTAGTTTCTGTTTCTGAAGGTCTTTTAAACTTCAGTAGAGGGGTTGGGAAGATACATTCGTTTTTGTCAATATACATCCAAAAACCGATATATCGGTTTTGAAACATCATGAACATTACTCTGAACGAATATATCGACTTTGCAGTCCGTTGGGTTAAAATCTAAATTGTCAGTGCCTACTTGGCATTTACAGCATCTCCAGAATGTATCCTTTGTGCTTCTAGGAATCAATTTGTATTTCGATTTGTGAATTCCATGCAAAATTTTATGACAATATATACAATTGAATTGAAGATTCAATTGAATTGAAGATAATTATGATGATGCTAGCGGCTCAGAATCATACTGTTTACAACTAGCTGTTCCTTGATCATTGTCTGCTTAACCCTAAATCTGAATCACTACTAATATTACTACTACTATCCGTATCCTCATGTATTTTTGTATCAATTTGGCACCTGCTCTCCTGTTTCAGGCATGGGACGCTGAATACATGAAGGGCCTGGTTTCATCCTGGCCCTTCATCTGTTACAATTAGCGTCTGTAGCAACCACAACTGAATCAAATCAAAACTTTGGTAAATAAATGATCAAATCCACAGAAAAAGTGACACTTTTATTGTGGAGAAAGCGGAAGGATAAAAATAGTAGAAAAAAAAAATAGAACAACATAAACAAAACAACTTGAATGGTGCAGTAAAAAAGGCGAATAGCGAACGAATACGCTGTAGTGCAGCGAAAGCATGGACAGAGTTAATACTAATGTGGATACAGGTTCCATGTACATGTTTTTGGGCTTCTTCTTTGAGCGTTCCATATTGACAACTTGTTAAATCACTCTAGTGATTGTATATGATCTGAGTCTAAGACATTGAACATTGACAAATAGGCTTAATTTAGCTAGTATTAGTATAAATGACACCTAGTCTACTAGTGTAAATGACACCTAGTCTACTAGTGTAAATGACACCTAGTCTACTAGTGTAAATGACACCTAATCTACTAGTGTAAATGACACCTAGTCTACTAGTGTAAATGACACCTAGTCTACTAGTGTAAATGACACCTAGTCTACTAGTGTAAATGACACCTAGTCTACTAGTGTAAATGATACTAGTGTTAATTCGCTGGCCCCAAAGTTCTTGTTCAGTTGGACATTATTTTCTGTACAGTGTTGTGTTTTCTAGTGAAGCTTTTCAGTGGCAATGAGGTTCCCACAGTGCACCCCGTGAAAAAGTTACACCAGCGGCAGGCCGGTTAAGATGGCAACGTAGGTTGCTACAGTGCACTACTCGTGAAAAAAGTTACACCAGCGGCAGGCCGGTTAAGATGGCAACGTAGGTTGATACAGTGCACTACTCGTGTAAAAAGTTACACCAGCGGCAGGCCGGTTAAGATGGCAACGTAGGTTGATACAGTGCACTACTCGTGTAAAAAGTTACACCAGGGGCGGGCGGTTGATGGCAAGTAGGTTGATACAGTGCACTACTCGTGTAAAAGTTACACCAGCGCGGCCGGTTAAGATGGCAACGTAGGTTGATACAGTGCACTACTCGTGTAAAAAGTTACACCAGCGGCAGGCCGGTTAAGATGGAAACGAGGTTGATACAGTGCCTACTGGGTAAAAGTTACCCAGCGGCAGGCCGGTTAAGATGCAACGTAGGTTGATACAGTGCACTACTCGTGTAAAGTTCACCAGCGGCGGGCCCGGTTAAGATGGAAACGAGGTTGATACAGTGCACTACTCGTGTAAAAGTTACACCAGCGGCGGGCCCGGGTTAAGATGGCAACGAGGTTGATACAGTCACATTCTGTAAAAGTTACACCAGCGGCGGGCCCGGTTAAGATGGCAACGTAGGTTGTACAGTGCACTACTCTTTAAAAGTTACACCAGCGGCAGGCCGTTAAGATGGCCACGAGGTTGATACAGTGCACTACTGTGATAAAAGTTACACCAGCGGCAGGCGGTTAAGATGGCAACGTAGGTTCCCACAGTGCACTACCGTGAAAAGTTACACCAGCGGCAGGGGGGTTAAGATGGCAACGAGGTTGATACAGTGCACTACCGTGAAAAAGTTACACCAAGCGGCAGGCGGTTAAGATGGCAACGTAGGTTGCTTACAGCTTACCGTGTAAAAAGTTACACCAGCGCAGGCGGTTAAGATGGCAACGAGGTTGCTACAGTGCACTACTCGTGAAAAAAAGTTACACCAGCGGCAGGCCGGTTAAGATGGCAACGTAGGTTGCTACAGTGCACTACTCTGTAAAAGTTACACCAGGGGCAGGCGGTTAAGATGGCACGTGAGGTTCCCACAGGCATACTCGTGAAAAAAGTTACACCAGCGGCAGGCCGGTTAAGATGGCAAGTGAGGTTGCTCAGTGCACTACTCGTGTAAAAGTTACACCAGCGGGGGCCCGGTTAAGATGGCGGCTATGTTTTAGCCTCTAGTCCGTGTTGTTCTGCGGCAAGGCGAGTAGGTCGCTGACCTGACCTTTGGTCAGTATGTTGCCGTTACAAGCCGCATCGCTTTTTCAGTAGGTCACACACTAGTGTGATGACCCCTACTTAAGGCGCATAGCAAGGAAGCCAAAATGATATGGTGTGCCAGGGATTGGTAGTACCTCTGTAACAAGCTGTCATGCCCGTTTAAGGGCAGATTTCTGAACATTGGACCAAACCTGTCATTCAGCTCTCACCTGTTGCTCATAGCAGCATGTGGCAGTAGCCATCATATGGGCAATGGCTTTGACAGGCCAACCAAACCAGGCTGAGGGGAGCCCGGGTGGTTAACAACCAATCGGTGAAATAGGTCTTGCATGTAAAGACTGGACTCGACAGTGGCTCAACGGACACAACAGCGAGTACCAGCAAAACGCTGTGGAGGCGTACTGAGCACGGTGAGGCCCCGTAGGACACCCTGGTCATCCACTGCACCTGAATCCTCCACCAGTCGCCCCCGACTTGTCTTGCCACTGGATCTTGTTGGAAACAGGGAGAGAGTGAGGTCGAGCGTTTAGAGCAACTCTTCCTCACTTTAATCAAACTTGCTGTGCTAGTCACTGATTCATCCATACATTTTGTTTGTTGGATGAAGTAACTATGTGGTTATAATCATATTTGATTGTGAACATTATTAAATGACACCTAGTCTACTAGTGTAAATTACACATTGTCTACTAGTGTAAATGACACCTAGTCTACTAGTGTAAATGACACCTAGTCTACTAGTGTAAATGACACCTAGTCTACTAGTGTAAATGACAGCATATCTTCTCTATTATACATAAACTACAGCTTGTCAGACTAAGGAATTCAGTTCACTTGTAGGATGACAAGTATTAGTGTTTTCATGCTTGCCCATTTGACTTGATTGACAGTTCACTAAACTTCAATGTTACTATTATGAATTCATGCCATTAGATTTGTTTTAATTAATATATTGAATGTTTATGATCATTAAAAATTTGTTAAGTCTTCATTATTTCCATTTGTGTTTAATCATCTATTTAACAGAAATGAATATTCATACGAACTTAGGAGTATGAGTTGATTTATAGGCTCTTCTAAATAATAGCTCCCAATCAAGCCAGCTGTACCTTCTTGGGTGGTCCAATTATTAAATGCTTTATGCCTTTTGAATAAGATCAAAGTGTATTTTATATTTTTATTTGGGCCCTATAGCAAAAAAATGCAAAGATCAAAGTTTGTGCCCACTTTATTGCGGTCAAGGGCATACGCCTTCATAGAGCCAATAGGCAACTAAATACAGTATAACAAATTCAGAGCAGATCTCATTCGAAAGAATGGCGCGTTCATAATGTTATTACATGTTCAATTGTAACTGTGTCCACCTGCTGCGACACTTCTGGATAATAACATTTTTTAATATTATTGAATTCTTCATTATCTGTTGGAGCCTTCATAAACACTTGAACAAGCTCCTATTAGCTCTTGTCTGAAAGGATGACCCTCAGAGTTTACTTGTTGCAACACTTACGGGTAGGGCCACCAAAAAATTGAAGCGATTAGAGATATCTCTTGCACTGCCATTATCAATTTATCAATCACTTTTTTTGTGATGTTGACATTAACAAAGCATATCTTAATACAGGTATATCTTTTCCTGCAATTATAAATGGATAGTAGTTTTTTATGCTATCTTCTGTATCATTCCTCATGATGTTTTCTGGGTATTTATTAAACAAACCAGGCTACCTAGGTAGCTACCGACCAATTAATTAAAAAGACTTCCGGTAATGCTGGCACTTATAATGTTCATGATGGCTTCCAATTCAAACAGGAAACTATTACTGTGATGATTGACTTAGAAGGCACATATAACAATGTAAGCTTTTCAACCATGACATTCTCTCTGCTAAAATGTGGGGTCAACCCTTTGCTGTTAATTGGATAACTGTTTCTTTGATGTAGAGGATTGATATATCCAGAAAGAACTCAAAATCAAAGAAAACTGGTTGATGCTACAAATAAGAAAGAAAATTGAGATATTTTGGACATATAAAAAGACATGAAGGGCTGAGAAGACCATCATGGAAGGAGGCATACCGACAAAGTGAAGAGGAAGACCTCGGAGAAGATGGGTTCAGGATGTAACTGATGGTTTGAACACTGACGGCTGCAGAGGCAGGACATCTGGCCTATGAGAGAGAGAGAAATTCTGGAGGACTGTTGGGGTGACAAAGTTCTGCTCATGACAAACTATTTGATGATGATAGAGGATTGATGCACTTCTTTTTGGAACATGGATGTCAGGTCCTGTCTGAATACTCCAGATTCTCATAGATTCCCATCCTCTATCATCTCTGTTGTTAAAAATCTAAACATCAAATGTTGCCAAAATTCAACCAGACATGCTGGGTCAAAAATATATTTTTGCTGATATCCAAATATATAGGACTGGATATAGGTGCTCTTCGAGTAGTTCCAATCAAAGCTGACATACTCGATGTCACATATGATGGATAGGTTATTGACTGCCAGGACAGGCTGTGCTATCTTGGGAAACTTTGATCGCTGTCTATTATTTATCACATCATGTTGAAGCAAGGATACAGTGTTGCAAGTGTGAACTTACAGCTCTCAAAGTTATAGCCCTCACGATATCAAGATTACAATGTGAACGACTCAAACATATTTAAAATGATAGCATGCATATAGTACATGACTGCACTAGAGACCACATCAAATGTTTGGCCTTCTACAGCTACATTTCCCACATGATATTATCCAAGCCAAAGCATAAATGTGGGTTATTGTGGGTCAGAGACATCTACTGCACAAGAATACTAACAGTGTTAAGGGCACACAAATGATCGTGGCATGTTGTGAATGGCTCAGGTTGAAAGAACAACTAGTCAGGTGACCACAGTTGTGACCATACCAAAAGGGGAAGATGGATTTTGATAAATGGTAGCATGGCCAACTACCACAACATTATCATTACTCTTGGAAGGGTATGTAGAGAGATTGGGGCAACATGAGGGCTGAACCTGCAATTATCATTACTCTTGGAAGGGTATGTAGAGAGATTGGGGCAACATGAAGGCTGAACCTGCAATTATCATTACTCTTGGAAGGGTATGTAGAGAGATTGGGGCAACATGAAGGCTGAACCTGCAATTATCATTACTCTTGGAAGGGTATGTAGAGAGATTGGGGCAACATGAAGGCTCAACCTGCAATTATCATTACTCTTGGAAGGGGTATGTAGAGAGTTGGGGCAACATGAGGGCTGAACCTGCATATCATTACTCTTGGAAGGGTATGTAGAGAATTGGGGCAACATGAAGGCTGAACCTGCAATTATCATTACTCTTGGAAGGGTATGTAGAGAGATTGGGGCAACATGAAGGCTCAACCTGCAATTATCATTACTCTTGGAAGGGTATGTAGAGAGATTGGGGCAACATGAAGGCTCAACCTGCAATTATCATTACTCTTGGAAGGGTATGTAGAGGATTGAGGCAACATGAGGCTGAACCTGCAATTATCATTACTCTTGGAAGGGTATGTAGAGAGATTGGGGAACATGAAGGCTGAACCTGCAATTATCATTACTCTTGGAAGGGTATGTAGAGAGATTGGGGCAACATGAAGGCTGAACCTGCAATTATCATTACTCTTGGAAGGGTATGTAGAGAGATTAGGCAACATGAGGCTGAACCTGCAATTATCATTACTCTTGGAAGGGTTGTAGAGAGAGTTGGGGCAACATGAAGGCTGAACCTGCAATTATCATTTCTCTTGGAAGGGTATGTAGAGAGATTAGGGCAACATGAGGGCTGAACCTGCAATTATCATTACTCTTGGAAGGGTATGTAGAGAGATAGGGCAACATGAAGGCTGAACCTGCAATTATCATTTCTCTTGGAAGGGTATGTAGAGAGATTAGGGCAACATGAGGGCTGAACCTGTAATTAAGCAGCT
>JADZMA010002239.1:0-12763 GCA_020796225.1 Arion vulgaris
AAAAAGTTAATATTTTTTTCTAAAGAAGTTCCCATTTAAAAATCATATTTTCCCCATTTTCTACCCTTAACCTTTTTGGGTTTGGGGCCAAATTTCATTCCCCGCTCAAGGCTTTGATTTTGGCCAGTTATTTTCTACCCTCTAACACTTTGATCCGCCCCCATTCTCTAATTCAAGACTGGTGTTGCCCAGCAGCTATTCTCCAGCTCTAACGACATTTTGGGGGATGAGCATAGGTCCCAATGCATGCCATTCTCTCTAGCCTCTAACGACTTTTCTTTCTTTCAGCCCATTCTCTCTCTAGCCTCTACGATTTGATGATGCTTGAACCATGCACGCCATTTCTTACTCTAACGAGTTTGATGTTACAGACTCCCATTTCTCTAGCCTCTAACGACTTTGGTGCTTGGTCCAGCGCCATTTCTCTAGCCTCTAACGACTTTGGTGCTTGGTCCAGCACGCCATTTCTCTCAGCCTCTAACGACTTTGATGCTTGTCAGCAACATGACGCCATTCTCTCGAGCCTCTAACGACTTTGGTGTGAGCACGCCATTCTCTCTCTAGCCTCTAACGACTTTGATGCTTGGGCCAGCACAAATGTAGCCATTCTCTCTAGCCTCTAACGACTTTGGTGCTGGTCCAGCACGCCATCTCTCTAGCCTCTAACGACTTAGGTGCTTGGTCCAGCAACACATGTCATTCTCTCTAGCCTCAACGACTTTGTGCTTGGCTGCACGCCATTCTCTCTAGCCTCTAACGACTTTGATGCTTGTCCACAACAATGAACCATTCTCTCTAGCTCTAACGACTTTGGTGTTGGTCAGCAACAATGTACGACATTCTTCTTTGTTTGATATAAATATACAACACAAATAAATAACAAATCATCCCAAATGAACTATATGCTACTCGGATTTAAAACACACACACAGTCTCACACACACACACCACACACGAGAAGCAGGCAACAAGATTACAAGCGATTACTATTAAAGTGCAATTAAAGAGACTAGAATTAATCGGATCAAGAACTGTCTCAGTTTCAAACTTGCAACACCCTTTCAGAGTCCACTTACAGTCAAACTTCGGCTAACAGCAATCGCACACTAGCTTCTGTTGAAATAGACGATAGTGGGCGTGTCTACTAAAATGTAATGCGTCTGAGTCCTGGAGGAATGGATTTATATCCACGCTGTCACGAGCACAGATTGAATAGATGCTTTCTACTAGAAAGATATATCTTGGAATGAGAGATAATGATAATTCTACTAAGTAGATTATCTGAATGAGGTGAATGGATGATTTTCTAAGATTATCTTGGAATGAGAGATTGAATAGATGATTTCTATTAAGTAGATGTATCTTGGAATGAGAGATTGAATAGATATTTATTGTAGATGTATCTTGAATGAGTGAATATATGATTTCTAAGTAGATGTATGTTAAAAGATAGGACTGTTATGTATGACAAGACAATAGAAAATAGATAGATAAGACAAATTCCTAAGAGATGCTAAGAATGAAAGGAATAACGAATCCAATCAATAATTTCTTCAATATAAATGTGTTACCTTATATTTATTATCTTAATTATAAAACTCAATGTCTGTTTGTGTGTCCCATGAACAACTTCAAAAAGCCAAATTGTTCATGAAACATGAAACATGAAACATGAAACATGAAACAGACATCTTATCGCCTATGTGGTTCGGGGTGCAAGGAAGTAACCAACAGTACAACTGCGACATACAAGGCATGTCGTGAGAGGCGACTGATGTAGGACCTGAGGAAGCTACTCTAGTAAATAAATGCATCAGAAATCGGATGTGCTAGGCCTACTTGTAGGCGCAACTGGACAACACAATCGCTCTTAGGCTCAGATCACAGATAAATCACAAGATTGGTTTACAAGTGATCATTATAGAGCGTTCAAGAAGCTTATTCAAGTAAGTTTATTGGTCAAAGCAACTATTTCAATTTTTGACGAGCTCTCTTTATGAGTTATAAGTTAGTTAAGTTGATTTAAATGTGTACACACTTCACATCGTGTTTAGTCAGCCACTATATTAGAATATTGAGCCTTAAAAGCAGTAAGCGAGGAAAATTGCCCCATTGGTGAACTGGAAATATCAATTAAAAATCGGATCAAAATTTATTTGCTTATCAAAACCGACGAAACAAATTTAATTTCGCTTTTATATAATAAAAATAATAATTCCTTCTCGTACCGTTATACGTTACATAGAAGTGTGCACGCAATTTCTCCATAACACTCTATCTGGGCTATCCGCTCAATCTCATGCATGGAACTCAAATCGATATTTCTTGCCTCTCTCAGAAAAGTTCGTATCAGGGTTCCTTAGGTCGTCCTCTCCTTCTTGAACCCTTTGCATCCCACTTCAATGCCTGCTTTGATATTGATGATCATTTCTCCTCAAGGTGTTCCCAACATATCTCCATCTTCTCTTTCTTATAACAGTTGTCACTAGTATGTTGACCAGACATGTCTCTGATTTCATCACTTCTCTGAATTCGTTCCATTTTATATTCATTATTTTTCATCTATTTTCAAATGCATTCAACTTGCTTTCTATATCTTTAGTCTTCCAACTTCGCTGGCATATTGTTATATCATGCAAACATTAATTTCTTTAGTTTTGATTATGTAAAATATAATCAAATGTTCATTGTTAGAGAGAGTTGGCTATTAAAGTACATAAATCAAAGAAAATATTGTTTTAGACAACAAACGACACAGTGCCTAGAAGATAATTTGGAGGAGATGATGCATGAAGAAGAATGAGAGGAAGACCTGAAGACGATGGGTGCAAGATGTCGTTGAAGATCTAGAGAATAACTGCGACTGGCGCGTCGATTGCACAGAATAGAGTGTTTTCAGGACTGCTGTCATGGGAGCTAAGTTCCGGAAGCGACAAGCTACTTGATGATGATGATGATATACACTGTTAACAAATTCTGAAGAAAAAAAAGTTGGAAAAGAAGGAGAAATTATTATTGAAGATAAATAGAACTGGAGACAAAGACAATATTTATAACATATACAGGGAGAGATGATTGGTTGATTAAGCCATATCTCGGCATCGATGATTGGTTGACTAGGCCATATCTCGACATCGATGATTGGTTGTATTAGATCTTCAAGTCATCCTATCTCTTGCGATGTTGATACAATCTTGCAAGCCTCTCTTTGTGTATCTCCTTAATAATATTTCAACTAATAATATCGCTGTTTTTATCTTTCCCACTTACTCTTAACCGTTCATCTAATATGGCTTTGAAGTGCCACGTCCCTTTATGTGTCCAAGATGTTCTATTTGTCTCTCTCTCTGATCTTCTTCACTATTTTCCTTTTAAGTTCTGAACTTTTTTGTTTTGTTTTCCAACACATTCTATTATATTTCTCTGTCTCTCTCTGTTTCTCTTGCTGCTCTCTCTGTGTACCATCTCTGTCTTCTGCTTCTCTCTGTCTCATCTTGTCTATCTCTGTCTCTCTGCTGTCTCTCTTGTGTCTCCATCTGTGCTCACTCTGTCTCTCTCTAACTCTCTCTCTCTGTTCTCTCTGCTGCTCTCTCTATGTCACCATCTGTGTCTATCTCTGTCTCTCTGTCTCTCTTGAGTTCTCTCTCTCTGTGTCTCTCTTGCTCTGTCTCTGTGTCACCATCTGTGTCTTCTCTGTCTCTCTGTCTTCTCTGCCTGTCTCTCTCTGCGTCTCTCTCTATCTGTGTCTTCTGCCTCTGTCTCTACGTGTGCCTCTCTGTTCTCTCTTCTCTCTCTGTCTCTGTCCTCTCTCTCTCTGTCCTCTCTGTCTCTCTCTCTGTCTCTTCTGTCTCTCAAGCCTCACTGTCGCAATCTTCTGTACTCTCTCAATACTACACATCTCTCTCAACTACTATCATTCTCAATAACTCACCTTTCTAAATCATTTCTTTGACCTCCGAGTCTACTTCATCTTCAACTCTCAACTCTCTCTACTTCCTCTCTCTCTCTCTCTCTCCCTTTCTCTTAATCTCTCACCGTCTTTAATTCACTCCAACCATTCGACATTTAATCCCTACAATATGTTCACAATTTCAGAATCTTAATTTCATCTCATTTTACTGCATCACTTCTCTCTCCCTGTCTCTCAAAATTCTACACTCAGTCTCTTCTCCCTTCTCAACTCTACAACCTCCCTCCTTCCTCCCTTCTCTTTTAATCTACCAACCTCGTTCTCCTTCCTCCCTGTCTCCAATCTACCAACCTCTTACTCCTATCCTGCTGTTCCCATCTACAGACTGTTATCTTCTCTCCTGTCTTCACTGCAACTCTTACTCCTTCCTCCCTGTCTCTCAATCTACCAACCTCGTTACTCCTTCCCTTCCTCCACATTTTTCACTTTTTTTTACTCATCTTACATCCTCTTTTATTTTCTCTCATTCCTGAAACGTCTCCTCCTTTTTCATTATTTTCAATCTTTCCGTCTCTTTCACTTCTACATATCTTCCCTCTTATTCAATCTTTCCTCTCTCACCCTTCATTTCTTCCCACTATCTTTCTTTCTAAAGTCCCTCTCTCTCAATCCTGCCTCAGTCTCCCTCATCTAATCCTCCTACCTCATAATATTTGCATAATGTTTGTGAATCTAACACGTTCCAATGTCTTGATTATAAGTTAAGACATTTCCGCAGATAATCTCCCTTAAATGCAAGGGCGATCAGCGAGACAAAAGAAGGGGGAAGAAATGTCCATTTAAGAATTAAGACAGAAGAAGAAGAAATGAGAAAGTGAGAATCATCATCAGAAAGTAGAAGATGTCGTCGAATTGAGGATGTAGTTGAAGGAGACAGTTCAAACTAGAAGGAAGTGACGCTTGGCAGTCGTTGTAGTTGCGTTGTGAAGAGTCAACTGAAGGAATGACGCTTGGCAGTCGTTGTAGGTTGATGTAAAGATCAACTTTAAGGAAGTGACGCTTGGCAATCGTGTAGGTATGAAGATCAAGACTCAGTTTAAGGTGACGTTGACAGTCGTTGTAGGTACCTGCAAGTCAAGGACCTGAATGGAAGTGACGCTTGACAGTCGTTGTAGGTGAGTCAAACTAGAAGGAAGTGACGCTTGACAATCGTTGTAGGTTATGAAGATGTGAGAAACTGCAAGAAATGTGTAATAATGTAGGAATTGAAAGTTGGTTGAGTCAGTAGAAAACAAGAAGGAAGAATGGCAAGGAGAGGCAAGGCAAGGCAGACAGCAAGGCAGTCAGAGACGAAGGCAAGGCAGAAGCAAAAGGCAAGGCGAGGCAAGGCAAGCAAGAGCAAGGCAAGATGAAGAAAACTTGAATTAAATATAGAATCAGAAGAAATTTATCAAGAGTTGATTATGAGAAAGCGACATTCTGTATAGACATGTCATGCATGATAGAACGACATTTATGAGAATAATTGTGGCAAACTCAGAAGACGTCTCATTAACAAATGATTGTGAAGATAAAAACGACAATATAAATGAAGCGTACACTACAATTCCATGAATACAAATATAGTTCTTTATCTGGAGCTCATTAACAGTCATCTGAAAGTCGAGGACGAATAAGTGCAATGTTGGAACATGAAGTTAATTGTTATTAAAGGGAATTCAATATCTCCATCAACAAATGTCCATCAACAAATGCATCACAAACGTCATCAAACGTTATCAACAAATGTCCATCAAAAATGTCCATAACAAAGTCATCAACAATGTCATCAAAACAGAAAATAATTTGCGAAATCCAACACAGATGAAACACTGTACATCAAACACTAGGACAAATGCTCCAATATTAAAATACAAACATGTCACCATGAACACAAAAAGAACATTGTTCAATGCAATCTTTCTCCACATTTATGTTATCAGTGCCAAAACCTGGACGCTGACATTAAATGACAGAAGAAAACTAATCACAACAGAGATGAAGTGCCAACGTAGAATGCTGGTAGTAACAAGAAGAGACTGGTTGAGTAATGAAGACATCAGGAAACAAATGTGTGCCTGGAGTATCATTACTGAATTTCACCAAGAAACAATAAATTCAGTGATTCGGTCACATAAGCAGATTACCATCACAAAGAGCAATGTTACTCCGGTATAGTGGATACTTAGTACAAGGCCGGCTACACAAAAGGTGGACCTCAGAGATAACAGAGGCAAAGAAAGATACTCTTCTTTCTTCTTTGCATTCGTTCTTTACGACCAATTTTAATCACTTTTGTAATATTTGATCTTGCCAAAAACTATTTACGTTGCACATTGAGTACCCTAAACGCAAGACTTCACGTTTAGAATTTTGATCCATTTAGCTAACCTCTTATCGCCTTTACGACATGGTGGTAGATCAGTGGTTTTTATTTCACCCCAAATTTGGCGCAGTAACCACTGGCGGACACTGCTTATGGAAGCACCAAAAGCCTTTCCCAAGAAATCCTCTTCTTACTCTGAGTGTGAGGTAAATCGGGATTGAGAAAGAAAACAAGTTTAGGGTTCGTTCGAATTCACTTTTTTCGATCTACGTAAAACAGATTGAGAATAGTGAAAATTTTAAATTCAAATTTAAGGTAAAAAAGATTGGAAGATGTAAATATTATGTCAATTTGAAAGGTAATAAACAGATTAGAATAGATAGATTATTAATGTAAATTTGTGAAAGGTAAACAAGTTAGAGAATAGATTATATGGTTAATGTGGAATTAAAAAGGGAAAAAAACAAGATTAGAATAGATAGATATTATTAATGTGCATTATGAAAGGTAAAACAGATTGAAATAATGATATATTTGTGGGATTAGAGGAAAAACAAGATTGGAATGGATGATATATTAAGGGTGAAATATGAAAAGGAAAAATAAGATAGAGAATAGATAGTATATTATTGTCAATTTAGTAAAAAAGATTGAGAATAGATATATATTAATTAAATTAAAGGAAAAACAAGATTAGAGAATAGATAGAATATTAATGTGATATGAAAGGAAAAAAAAATTAGAAATAGATAGATATTTGTGAAATTATGAAGAAAAACAAGATTAGAATAGATTAGATATATTATGTCATTTGAAAGGTAAAAAGATTGAGAATAGATATATTAAATTGTGAAATTTGAAAGGAAAACAAGATTGAGAATAGATAGATATATTAATGTAATTATGAAAGGAACAAGTTAGAAAATAGATAGTATATTAAGGATTATGAAAGGAAAAAAAAGCTAGAATGATAGATATATTATGTAATTATGAAAGGAAAGGAAGAAAGAGACAGCTAAAACGAATTTTTAAATTTTTATGCAAAATTTGATTTTGATTGTATATTTGTAGATATGACTATCCCGTTGCATTCGCAGTCCCATGTGTCCGATCTTTTCTTATTAAGAAGATCTCAGCGGCATGCACGAACTCTGTACCCAAGCAAGGCCCCAATGTCATTTTGAAGATAATAAAATGTTTTGAAGAAATTTATCTTTCTTGATAATAAATTTGCTTGAGCGACTTTCACCCCTCTCTTCTGAATGTGAACTCCCAAAAGGTTATTTTCTGCAAATGAAACAGTGGATCAACATTTTATCGTCTGGCTCCGATAGGACTAGGAACTCGATCGCCCCTAATGAGTAGGACTGAACTCATCGCACCTCATAAAAGATGACGGAACTGATCGCCCCTCCCTGAATCAACCATCTTAAAATAAATATCCGATAGATTCACGAGAAACAAACCGATTACCTATGAACGGTAACTAGAACCTCTTCTACGCTGCAAATTTTTTGTATAAAACCTATAAATAATATCCCTGGTATGTTTGTCCCCCATTTCCCGGTTATCGATCGATCAATCAAGAAATTTTAAACAAAAACAATTCTCATCTCAACCTCTTGAATTATGGTAAGTCATTAACATCTATAAACAAGCTCTAAAAAAGCTTTTCCCTTTAAATCTATGTTCTTATTTGAACCATGAACGAGCAGAAGAAATAAACTAACCAGCATCATTAGCCATGCCTGCAGATTAAATTGCTTTGTTTAGTTACACTTTGATAACCTCCCCTTTTATAGCCCTTGAGAAGGGCAGACAAAATGAAGCAAAAAGGGACAAGCTACAGTTAATTTTCATCAAACTCTCCAGTCCAGCGCAGGTCATTATGGTGATCATTATGGTCTTCTTTTGGTCATCATTATCTTGTGACTTCTAATTGTGCCGCCTAGTTCTGCCCGTGTCAGTACTATTTATGGTCTCCTATCTGTCTGTCTGTTTGTCCGACTATTTTGTCTGTTTATATTGTCCAACTTTCTGCCTGTTTTTCTGTCACTTTTCTGCTTGTCTTTCTTGCTGTCTTCAACCTTTTTGTCCCTTATGTTTGATGTTTGTTTGTACACAGTGGTCATGAAATTATTGCATCTACAGACATATACAGGGTGTTCAACTTAAAAGCAGCCCGTGAATGGGGCTAATCTGGCATATATGTATGGAAATGGAAGGTTCAGTTATGACGTAGTATAGGGCGGTTGTGTGACGGTGTGTAATTGTAGTGGGAACGATGAACAAATGTGCGTAGGACGAGCTAGTCAGAACCGTTTTAAATAGTAAATAAAAACAACTCAATTGTCCTGGTAACTTTTGAATTGTCAATAAGCTGCAATTATCTTGAACACCTGTATTTTACAAAGCGGTTGTCTTGATCTTTTTTCTACAATCACTCCATATCGACCACTTGTTAATCCATCTTTGAATGTGTAGTGATCTGAGCCTAAAGCAATTGACGTTGTGCCAGTTTGCGCTACAATGCCCATCTCGCAAAGCTTTTTTAACTGGTAGCTTCCAGGCTCAACCTCAGTCGCCTCTTACGACCTGCCTTGCAGGTCGCAATGTTACAAATTTTTTGCTCCCCCGAGGATCCGGGAACACCAGACGTTTGTCTTGATTGATAATATCGACAACAGATCCAGACTTGCGCAGTGTGCCATATTTTATGTGCTGAGGACTGTTTGCCATCTTTGTAAGTTGAGGTAGCAGTGTAGCCATTTTATGTGCTGGGAAGGGGTAGCCATCTTTGTAATTTCTGAGAGAGTGTATAATTAAGTCTGTACTAATCTCAACAAGAGAAGGTGGAAACAAATTGATGGAAAAAGGTGAGACATGTGTGAAAACGATGTGATATCTTAGAACACAGGTGAGACTTTATGAACACAGATGTGATATCTGTAGAACACAGGTGAGACATGTGTGACACAGGTGAGACATGTTGAGAAAATACTTAGGGGTATATGTGAAACAAGTGAAGACATTGTGGAACACAGGTGAATATTTTGAAATCAGGTGAGATATTTTGAAACAGATGAGACATTGTGAAACACAGGTGAGAAATGTGAACAACGGTGGAGGTTTTATGGAACACAGGTGGAAAAAGTATTGGAAAACGGTGAGTTATAAAGTGACACAGGTAGAAATGTGGGAACAATGGTAGATTATATGTGGAACACAGGTGAGAAATGTTAACAACGTAGATGTATGTGGAACACAGGTGAGAAATTTTGGAACAACGGTGATTATATGTGAACACAGGTAAAAAAAATGGGAACAAGGGAGTTACACTGGAACACAGGTGAGAAATGTGTGGGAAACGGGTGAGTTATATGTGGAACACAGGTGAGAAATGTTGGGCAGTTATTGATGTTGTTTTTGTCATTTCCGACAATACATTCTTTCCTGGCTTCAGACAAAACTGAGTCATGTTACTTCATAAAAAAATCAATAAATATATATCCATCTATTCATCATTCGATACATCCATCCATTATCCCTTTATTACCCCATTAATCCATAAATTGGTTTATATTTAGATAAATTCTGTTATCAAAATTATAAATGATTTCGGTGTGTGGTTTTAAGGGAAAAAGGGAAGTATCTAATTTGGGGGAATATTTTTTGGGACATTCATTTATACAAAAAAACGAATGTAAACACCCCCTCTTCAACCCCTTACGTGCTTTTTTGGGTTATAAGAAGAACTTGTTGAACACAGTAATTTTTCATAACATCTTTGAACATCCTAGGTCATTGAGCATAAAAGGGTTAAAGGAAAACAAGGCATCATTTCAAAAAGGGAATTTAAAAATTTAAAAAAAAGGGATAAATTTTTTTTCTCATCTATGAAAAAATTCGTGTTCGTTTTTTATCAAAAAAATCAATTTTATATTTTTTTTCTTCACAAAATTTTAATAATCCTTCGTCCAAAAAATTTTCCACCTGTCTATCTGGGCGCCCAACTCCCCATAATAAAATTTTTTTGCCTCTTTAAAAAGTCGTTTCAGGGTCCCTTTCTTTCGTTTAAAACCTTTGCACCCCACATCAATGCCTTTTATTTGTTGATCTTTTCCCTCCAAGGTTCCCATATCTTTCTGATTTTATAACATTGTCACTAGTGGTTGCCCGACATTTTTGTTTTCATCACTTCTCCTAACGTTCCATTTATAATTTTTTTTTCATAACATCTATTTTCAAAGCATTCAACTTTTTTTTCTTTAGTCTTTTTCCCAACTTTTTCAAAAATTGAAAAAATTTTTAAATTAAAAATTAATTATTTAATTATAAAACGTTCCTATTTTTTTTAGATTTTAAAAAGCTGTTTTTTTATTTGATGTCTTTTAAACTTTGAATATACAATTTATAAAGAAAAAAAAATTAACAAAATCCCCTTCGAAAATATTGGGAATATCTTTGCATTTATCTTCTTACGCTTTGGGTCGTTTTCGTAACAACCTTTCTCCAAAGGGCAAACCCATGAAGCTGGTGGGGAGTGGTGGGATGAAAAAAACCCCACGTAAACCTTGACTGATAGTAAATACAATTTTTCAAAAACCGAATATAAACCCATTTAATATAATTTACGGTTTAAAAAATAAAAAACTCCAAAAAAAACGAGATAATTCTGACCCCCACCGACAACATTTAGTTTTTATTGTTAAAATATAAATTTTTTAATTTTTTAAAAAAAAATTATATGAAATTTATATTAAAAAATAAAAATTTCACTATTACTGCAATTTCAAATATATTTTATCGTTTCATCTTTTTTTGAAATTTTTTTTATCGATGAAACGAGCGTACATCCGACAAAAAAAGAAGATTGTTTGACGTTTTTTTTTTGATTGGGCTTTTTTTAAATACAAATGTAATCATCAATACTGTTTCCGCCGGGAAATACGGGGGTCAAATGGGGAAAACCCGGTTTAAAAAAACCCGAATCCCTAAACCCTCGTGGGGGAAAAATTGGGAACCCCGGGGTGAGTGACAAGCAATTGGGCCCTCGAACAAGACAAGGAGGTTTGGGGGGGAAGCACAAACACCCCTGATGCAAAATTTTAAGTCGCGAGAAAGCAAGAAAAGGAAAAGTTGATCCCACCAAAAAAAGCGGGCTCTAAAGCCGAAAAGCAGATATCCCCTAACGGACACATTCCCAGAAGAGCAAGGCCCAAGGGCCCGGGAACCCCAAAAAGGGCCGGAAAAGATGGGACCCCTGAGATGCAAAAACGGGGAACAGAGAAAAATGTTTGTCCGCTCACATGTGGGGAAAGGAAATACCGTGAATGGAAAAAAACCCTGGTCCCCTTTTAAACCAAAAAAATAAACTGACCCCCGATTACAGACCCCAAACCTCCAAAATGCCGGGGAAATTAGGGCGCCGGGGCAAACCATCTGGATGGAGGGGAAAAGGGGTTTGACAAAAGGCTTTCGGAATCAGATCACAGAGGATCAAATCCTTGTTCAGGAAAAGAGGGTGGTTTAAAAAAAAACGAATCTTGGGGAAGGAGAAGGATTTGACAAGTCTGGAAGGGATTAGCTCAAACTTCCCCCACCCCCGGCTAAAAGGAAGAAGCATGGGTGTAGATCCTAAGAACAGAACAGCAAGGTTGGGTAAAAAAAAAAGGGCCCCAGAAGGGGTCCCCCCAAAGGGGGGGCTCTCACCTCTTTTAGTTTTGTGACATTCAAATCTCCCCGAAGAGTTCCTTGGGGCCGACGACGGGGAATATGGGCGGGGAAAAGGGAATCCCCCAGCAGAAAAAACCCTTTAAACCAAGGGGGGTCCAAGGGAATATGAACATAAATTTTAAAAAACCCCCTGTGTTTCCCCGAAAAACAAGGTTACAAAAAACCTTAAAAAAATCGAACCCTTCCGAAAATAAAAACCCCAATTCCCAGGTACCTAAGAAAGCGACGGGGGCCCAATCGAGAATGCGAAAGGGAAAAAGGTAACAATGATGCGAAACCGCAGGTTCCCCAGGGCAAACGGAGAATTTCAAGACACTTTTTTGGAAGGGACCGGGCCCAGGTACGGAGGGGGTGGGGGAACATCGAAAAGAACCAAAAAGGGCAGTCCCAAAAAAGGGCCCCATTTTCACTGGAGCCATAAATCACGCCCCATCAACGATGGGGACCATCCGGGATCCAACCAATGACGACCGAAGGACAAAGAGGCTTGGGAAAAAACTCAAAAGGGTCAAATTCATCCCAAAGGAAAAAGTGTAGTCCCCAAATGGGGCGGGGTCAACTTTTGAATTCTAAACCACTGACCAAAAATCCCCGTCTGCCCCAAAAGCCAGCAAACCAATCCCGACAATTGCAAATGTCAAGAAACAAAATGCCAGAACTAAGGGGAAACAATCCCAGGCTCGGCAAGGGTCAAACAAACCTCGACAAAAGGAAAGGAAAAAGAAACAGGCCGAATGGTGACGAGCTCCGGG
>JADZMA010002240.1:0-12763 GCA_020796225.1 Arion vulgaris
ATATGCGACGTAAGTTGAAATTATGTGAAAAAGTGAGGGGGCACTGTTTGCTGATGGGTTAGACGGTCCCCCCTTGTTCCAAAGGTAATCCGTTTGCTCCTCTTGGAGCATCGGACATTTCCAGAGATACATAATCTCAATGTAGAGGAGAGTCGCCGAGTGGTTACCGGGCCCAAATTTTTAAAGAATAGAACCACTGTTAACTTTTCCACGCATGTCGTAATAGGCGGCTAAGGAGGTTTGGCTGAAATCGGATGCATGTGTCCTAAACGTGAGGTCTTATGCGTTTAGGACCTACAAACCAATGTGCAACGTATACACGTTCTTGGGAAAGATCAAACATCACAGGGGAGGGATTAAAATTGGTCGTAAGAAGAAAGCAAAGAAAAGAAGAAGAAGGAACCCCGAGAAAGAGGTGAGTGAAGGCCTATACCTACCTTGACAAGAGAGCTGGGGACTCTGCGATCACCGCCCAGACCAATGCACCAGATCTCCAAAATCCTAATCATATGGAAATCCGATTCATGCAGCCTTAGCATTGGTGTTTTTTACGTTACATCTTCATCCCCATTTGGAGCTCTGGTGTTTATCCTTCGGCGATGTGTCCGGTTTCAACCAGCATTTACTCGGTTCGCACTCCTTTCTGTAGCCATCTAGTGTTATTTACCGTGTGGGGTAGTTAGCCCAACGCCCAAACTCCTTAGTCGCCTCTTACGATATTAGTGGTAGGTAACAGTGTTCTATTATTTACACCAAAATTTTGGCCCGATAACCACTCGGGCGAGCTAGGACTGATAATAAAAGGATTGGTAAAACATGGATAGAATTGGAAGGGATGACAGGAGAGAGGAAGAGCTGGAAGAAGTTTGCTTGAAAACAGTGCTCCATTGTGAGTTGAAAGATGAAAAAAGACAAATTCAAAAAGGTGAAGGTAGAAAAAAAGGAGGCAAAAAAATATCCCTGCTGTTATCTCAATATAAATTAACATGACACATATTTCTTTATTCAGTCTAAGAAGTCAACTTGAATAACTTCACAGGAACCAGTCATCCACCTCATGTTCTTAAGATATCCAGGTGGGAATGTGGTAATCCAGGTAAGCTATTCTCTTAATAAGGTATTTA
This sequence comes from Arion vulgaris, assembly GCA_020796225.1. NCBI lineage: Eukaryota > Metazoa > Mollusca > Gastropoda > Stylommatophora > Arionidae > Arion > Arion vulgaris. The sequence goes on from JADZMA010002240.1 coordinate 1,125, forward strand.
GAACTGTTGCAAGATTTAATACAATTGTCATAATCACGTTTGTTATAATTAGATTTCTAAAGAAATACTTCACTTCTAAAGATTGTTTAAGATGCAGGAGTCTACCTGGTTTTACTGGGGCCTGAAAGGATATCAAAGAATAGTACCACTGTGACCTACAAGACATGTTGTAATATGCGGTTTTATCGGGTGGTGTTGGGCGCACAAGGAAGCAAAGAATAGTACCACTGCGACCTACAAGGCATGTTGTAAGATGCGGTTTCATCCGTGGTGGTGTTGGGCGCACAAGGAAGCAAAGAATAGTACCACTGCGACCTACAAGGCATGTCGTAAGAGGCGACTGATTTAGGGGCCTAGAGAAGCTACCCTAGCAAATAAAAAACATCGCAAAAATCGCATTTGTAGGCGTTAAAGTGGCACAGCTTACAATAACTCTTAGACTCAGCTCACATACAAATCACAAAGAATGATAACCAGCGGTCGATAAGGAGCGTTTGAAGAAGATGAAGAAGATGAATGCAATGATGATAATAGAAAGATTAAACTAAACGAAACCCTACGTCAGTCCCCACAGAAATTCCCAAATAAAACACTTCTAAACTAATTGTATCTTCTCCTGAAACCTTTAACTAAAAATTATTCAACATGCAAATAAAATTTTTGCATAGTTCCCACAAAACAGAAGGTTTCTCAACATTAAACAACGCAACGCCGCATGCATAACATACCTACCTGTCCCCAAAACCACAATGAACATTTCAACTAAAAACACAGATGTTTTATTGCTTAATTTCAAGTCACCAAGAAACTCCTTGAGCTTTAAAACCTCTGATACACAATAAAAAAACAAAACAGAGCTAGTTGAAATGTTGAAGTGTAACTAAGAGTTCGCTATTCTGACATCAAACAGACCAAGCATGGCACCTGGAAGACAAACTATCGGGCAGAGGTGACCTCTATCATCATCATCCTCCTCCTCATCATTAAGTACATTGTCCCTTCCGGAACAATTGCTCCCATTACAGCAGTCCTGGAAAATGTTTCGTTCTGTGCAAGTTGACCGGTGTCAGCAGCAGTAATTCTCAGATCGGCAATCTACTACTGACTTGTAGTTTGATTGGGGACAATCAAAGCTACGGAGCAAACCGTACACAAAACTGGACGGTAGGCAAACCAAGCAGTAAATTAAAAAGACGGGTATAGCTGGGTATAGCACTAGAAGCTTCCATGAGCCATTCACACTGGAAGAGTTGAAATCTGCCATTAAAAATTGAGAAACAACAAAGCGGTTGGTGATGATAACATCTCTGGAGAAATGCTCAAGCAGCAGATGATAACAACTACAACATATACTCCAACTTATAAATGAAATCTGGCAAAATGAATCCTCACCACAACAGTGGAAAGATGGTATTATTTTCAAATTACTAAAAGGAGATTTGTCTAATTGTAATAACTGGCGTGGGATCACCTTCACTGTCAGTGCCAGGAAAACTTTTTTGTAGCATGTTACTCGAGAGACTGAAACAGTCTATAGATGAAAGGCTAAGAGAAGAACAAGCAGGGTTTAGACCAAAACGAGCATGTATAGATCACATCTTCACACTAAGAGTAATCATTGAAGAGTTCGTAGAATTTCAATCGAATTTAATCATCAACTTTGTTGATTTTCAGAAAGCGTTTGACAGTATTCACTGTCCTACGCTTTGGAAACTACTCCAAAACTATGGTTTCCCTACTAAATTCATCAACATCATAAAATCCTTTTACAGTGAATCGCGCTGCAGTGTAAGAACAGATTTCGGTAACTCTGACTGGTTCCCAGTGGAAACAGGAGTGAAACAAGGCTGCGTCTTATCGCCAATGCTCTTTGGAATAGCAATTGACTGGGTCATGCGAAAATACACCAATAACGCAAATATGGGCATCAAGTGGGTTGATACAATTTTTGAAGACCTTGATTTTGCCGACGATATAGCCCTTTTGAGTTCATCACATCAAGATATTCAAATGAAAACAAACCTTCACCAAAATATCTCAGGACAAATTGGTCTCCAAATAAACACCACAAAAACAAAAATTGACCTTACCAGCAGTCCAGAAAATATTCAACTAAAAAAATACACTCTGAAAAAGTCAAATGTTTTAGATACCTAGGAGTATGATGTCATCTACGGGGATACAGCGCCAGAAATTCCACACAGAATCGCATTGGCATCAAGTGCTTTTCAAATTGTCAAATATATGGAAGTCCAATTCACTCAGCAAGCACTTAAAATTAAAGATCTTTAACTCTTGTGTGATTCCAGTATTAACTTATGGATGCGAGAGTTGGAAAGCAACAAAAGCTCTAGAAAGAAAATTAGATAACTTTGAGAATAAATGTCTTAGAAGAATACTGAACCTCAAATGGTCAGATTTCAGACCCAATACAAAAAAAGAAAGAGCCCAAAAGAAAATGTATCAAATTTTATAAGAAAGCGCCGCTGGAACACATCGCAACTTAGAATGGATGAGAGAAGACCCCCTTACCAATCCCTCATATGGACACCAGAGGAAAAAGAAAACGAGGAAGACCAAGAGAGACTCTGCGTAGAACCATCACCAGAAGGCTCAACGATGGGCCTGGGTAAACATAAAAGACTTAAAGCAAATAGCAACAAACCCGCGAGACATGGAGAGCGACCTCTGTCCACCCCGCCACAGGCCCAAGAGGAAAGACTAACTAACTAACTATAGCTGGGTAGAGGACGCTCATCAGCCCGGGAGGGCAGGTCATCTACGGGCTGCTTCTGACGAAAATATCAGCTTGCTGTCTTGTGTTTTGGCTGGGCGTAAAGTAACGGAGAGCGAACCCAGTAAACTCTGATTGAAATCGAACACACCGCCGAAGAATAAGCTCCTGAGCTTCAATTGATACTGAAGGCTGTGCACGTACTTTCCCGTTCTTGATGTTTGGCTGATTATATATCACGTTAGATTGATAAAATCGACCTAAGAACGTTCACGAGAGAGAGAGAGATCGGCAATGACCTCTTTGTTTGTGCAAGGACCGACGTCAGATCAGTCATTCTCAAATCGTCACTGACATCTTGCACCCATCGTCTTATTGGTTTTCCTGCTTTTCTTCTTCCAGACACCATTTCCTTAACAATCATCTTCTCCAAACACTCGTGTCGTTTGAAAAGTTTAATTTTCCTTGATTTTATGCTCTTTAATTGAAACCTCTTTAATATCAAGCTGTTGCAGAACAGAAGCATTTGTTCTTTTCTCTGTCCATGATATTCTAAGTACTCTTTTTTAGCATTTTTTTTAAATGCATTAATGATCTTCTCTCGCCGCCTTGTAATGGTCCATGTTTTACAACCATATGTTGCCTGGAAAGACAGACTCTTTAAAAACTTGACTTTTGTTCTTTTGTCGTTCTCTTCAATCGGATAGTTAGTTCTTTTAGTTTTTGCAAAGCAATGCCCAACCTTTTTTTAATTTCTTTTATAGCATTCATGTCTTTGTCGCAATGACCTGGTTTTCTTTTCTTCTTCTTTGCGTTCGTTCTTTACAACCAATTTTAATCACTCTTTGTGATATGTTTGATCTTTGCCAAGAACGTGTATCGTTGCACATTGGTTTGGTAGGCCCCTAAACGCATAGACTTCAACACGTTTCAGCCAAACCTCATTAGTCGCCTCTTACGACATGCATGGCAGGTAACAGTGGTTCTATTCTTTACACCCCAAATTTGGGCCACGGTAACCACTGGGCGCCATGGTTTTAAAGTGTCGACTCTTTCTATATGTGACCTCGATACATTTTTGTTATTAACCTTATTAAGACGGTATACTATATCCAATTGTTCAGGTATTCACACGTCAATCATGCCCTGCCATGGAGACGCTTACATATGAAGTAGACTAATCACATACAAATTAAGACTTTCAGTAATAAAAAATTAACAAAGCACTTTGAATAAAATTAACACAGCTTGAAGCCTGATTTCCGTGGCTACGTTAAATGAATACCCACGCAAAACACCACCCTTTAAAAACACTGTATCTCTGTTCGACACCTTCTTCATAACGAAAGAAACCACAAACTCAACACATACCCATAAAAGTTACCAGACCACCAACAGATGTTCAAGAATTTCCTGTTGTACAAGACCTGGGACAAAATTTAATAAGAGAAGAGCGCCCTAAAAGCAGAAAAACGATGTTATTGACAGTTATGTAAAGAAAGGCTTCCTGAAGTTTTTCCCTGTCCCTGGGGTACAAGCTTCTAGAAAACAAAAGACACCACTTTCGCTTTGAAGATACTTTTAAGTGCACACGATCAACGTCACATAGCAACACTGCAGGTCTTCGATTTTATTTAGAAATTTGGTTCAGGACATTTGATTCACCTTTGGAGATGGAGACATTCTATACACTAATTTCAATGAAGACATTTCATTCTTACCTTGTTTATTTTTTGCGGTGGAGCGTCAGAACACAGCAACTTTAGATAACTAGGCCAGACAACTGATCGGGGTTCCTGACCTACATAAAAAAGGGGGCTGGAAATTACAGATGTTTGATAGAACACTGCCCGCTTTTTTTTTCAATTGTACTCAATTCTGTGAGTCTCCGGTTATTTATTGGTGAAAAATATTCATAATATTCTTCTTCTTCTTTTGTCGTCACACTGCTACCGGATTGTTGCCCAGTGTCGTGGTTTTCTGTTTTTGTATTGCGCTGTTCTAGTGGCTTGTGTGATTGTTATCTTTCTCTTCACAGGTTTCTGCTACGCCATCTAACCATCTTCCGTGGTCTTCTCTTGCCTTCTTCCTGATGTTCTGTTGTAGAAGACTCTGTATACTGTGGAGTTTGGATGCATTCTTATTAATGGCCAAACCACTTCATTCTTTGTTTATCTATGTAATTCAAGCACGGTTTGTGCCAGCTTTCTTCCTATGCTGATGTTGGTGATTCTGTCTTTCTGTGTTGTTGGTAACTTTTCCAGGCAAACGCATTTCACATGTAGTTATTTTTTGTGACTGCGCTTTGTTCAATGTCCATGTTATTCATAATATTGATATTCCTTATTGTTACACTTAACTTGTTGCATAATATAACTTCGATTTAGCATTTTGTTGTGATTTTAAAATTAATTCGTCTATATACACCAATACTGGAATGCAAGGTCACGTGACGTAGTTATGGTCTGATTTCTCATAATTTTTACCTGAGTCCGAAGGTCCAAGTTTATAGTTTGGCTGTGGTCAGAGCAAATCTATTAGAGTGAGGATCCCATTTGGGTGACCCGGACTCAGTTCGGTAGGCCTAGGAAGTTGTTTTTCTGTCGGGGTTTAAGTAAAAATTATAACCTGAACAGTTTATTGACGACTGCACTAGCAATGCAGCTCTTAAATTAAACAGGCTCATGTCCCTGCTGTCCTCATCATCATCATTAAATAGCTTGTCATGAACAGAACTTGCCACCCCAGCGGTCCTAGGAATTTCTCTCTTATAGGCCAGATGTCCTGTCCCTTCAGCCGTCATGTTCAAACCACCAGTTACATCCTGAATCCATCTTCTCCTGGTCTTCCTCTTCTTCTTTTACCGGTATGCCTCTTCCATGATTGTCTTCTCAGCCCTTCATGTATTTTTATATGTCCAAAATATCTCAATTTTCTTCTAATTTGCAGCATCAGCCAGTTTTTTGTTTTTGGGTTATTCTGTATAGATCTATTTGTTCTCTTCTCTGTTTAAGATATACGAAGTACTCTTCTGTAACATTTATATTCACAAGCACATATATGTTCCTTCCCTACAGTCCTACACTGCCCTAAAAGCGGTATTACAGGTAGTAAAGACTGTTATCTTTTTTTTTAAATCTTCGCAGTGGAGCGTCTGTCCAAATGGATTAGAACGCTTGCTCCCATTCGCGAGAGTCGGGTTAAATCTTCAGTAATGACAAGTAGTTTTTTTCTGTAGAGGTATAAAGAAAAAATTCATAACTTGAACAGTGTCTAGGCGACTGCACTAGCCATATAGCTATTCAAATTTCACACCCCCTTTCCCCCCGCCCCACCGGGTCCTACACCCTACATCCTACACCCTACAGCACCCTACAGCACCCTACAGCACCCTACACCCTACAGCACCCTACATCCTACACTCTACACCCTATAGTACCCTACACCCTATACCCTACACCCTACAGCACCCTACAGCACCCTACACCCTACACTCTACACCCTATAGCACCCTACATCCTACACCCTACAGCACCCTACAGCACCCTACACCCTACAACACCATACACCCTACACCCACACACCCTAAAATCAGTATTCAGGCAGTAAGCCAGTTTTGTTTTAAATTATTATTTCTGTTGCGCCCTGACCGAATGGATTAGGTTTTGTTTTGCGTTCAGAGACCCCGGGTTCAATCCCAACCCTTTTTTTCTAGGGAGTTTTTTCTGTCGGGTCAAGGAGGGTTTTTTCTGTCAGTAGTATAAAGATAAAAATTATAACCTGAACAGTTTTGCTGTGACTGTACCAGCTATGCAATCATTTAATTCCTCAGGCTCATGTCCTCTGCCCCATAGCGTCCTAAAATGGAAATTACAGGCAGTAAAAGGAAAATTACAGGAGTAGAAAAGGGAAATTACAGGCAGTAAAAAGGAAATTTAGGCAGTAAAAGGGAAATTACAGAGTAAAAAGGGAAATTACAGGCAGTAAAAAGGAGAAATTACAGGCAAAAAGGGAAATTACACGCAGTAAAAGGAAAATTACAGCGAAAAAGGAAATTACGGGCAGAAAAAGGGATTACAGGAAAAAGGAAAATTCAGCAAAAAGGGAAATTACACGCATAAAAAGGAAAATTACACATAAAAGGGAAATTACAGGCAGTAAAAAGGTGATGGTAAGAAAAGGGAGAAAAAGGCGTAAGGAAATTACATGCAAAAGGAAAATTTTAACGCAGAAAAAAGGAATTACACGGTAAAAAGGAAAATTAACGTAAAGGGAAAATTACAGGAAAAAAGGGGGATTACAGAAAAAGGGAAATTACAGGCAGGGGAAATTACAAAGTAATGAGAGTTACACAGAAAAGATAATGAGAAAAGCAAGGGGAAGCCCCGCAAAGATCAGAACGGCATCAAGAACAGCCTTACGAAAATGAATACCAATGGTTTTAAACAAGCAAAGATCACCAACACTTTCTTAAATAAAAAAGGGAAAAAAAAAAGCTTTTACATTCTTCTCCAGAATTACACTTTGTTTTTTTTTAAAAAAAAGGTCGATTTGGGATACCAGCATTTCTGTAAAGTGTTTAGTGACATGGGGCCCATGTGTTTTTTTTTGTTGACTAGTGTATGCTGGGCACTCACAGCAGGTGATTGATCGTTATAGAACAGGTAACAGGTACAACAGGTATTTTTGCAACTAGAGTTAGCAGTGGTCTCGTCATTAAGGGCAAGGGTAATGTATTTATTATTTTATACACTAAAATACAGTGTTCAACTTAAAGCAGCCCCAGTGATAAAAAATAAATTTGCCAGGTACGCATTGCATTCCGCCTATTTACTTATTTAAACCGGTTCTGACTAGCTTGTCCTACGTCACATTTGTTCATCGCCCTTCCCACACAATTTCACACCATCACACAACCTTGACTTATACTACGTCATAACTGAACCTTCTCATTTCCATACATATATTCCAGATTAGCTCCATTCATGGGCTGCTTTTAAGTTGAACACCCTGTATAATCTAACCGAAACCATGAAATTTCCGGGAAAAATTTTTGTCTGGGCCCACCCACAAAATGATCACGAGCCGCCACTGAGAGTTAGTATTACAGGACAACCATGTATTTGTCCAGACAGAACTAGTATCGCTCGTGTGGTTCCTGGGCCCGCAAGGAAGCAAAGAATAGTACCCCTTGGGTCACAAACATAATTTAAAGACGACTGATGAAATTAGGCAAGCCACCCAGTAAATAAAGAAATCGGATGGGCTGGCCTACTTGTAGGCGATACTGGCACATCGTTTAGGGTCAGATCACATACAAACAAAAGAGTGGTAACAAGTGGTCGATATGGAGGGTTCGAAGAAGAAAAAGAACTAGTATTACAGGTAAAACAGGTGTCTTTCAACCACTTCTCAAAAGAGACCAACAGGTAAAAAACTACTTGACAATTGAAATAGATAAAGTAGGCTCGAGTCGCTGCCCATGTACTGTGGTTATCTGTCTCACCAAGTAGGCTAAACAATGCTTGCAGCGATTCCAGATATTGGGAATGCAGGAACAAGATATTCGCCTCTAATACAGGGTGTTCAAGATAATTGCAGCCCCATTGACAAATCGAAATTTGCCAGATAATCTATCACGTTGTGTTTATTTACTATTTAAACCGGTTCTGACTAGCTCGTCCTACGTCACATTTGTTCATCGCCCTTCCCGCACTACAATTACACACCATCACACAACCTTGACCTATGCTACGTCATAACTGAACCTTCATTTCCATACATATATGCCAGATTAGCTCCATTCATAAGCTGCTTTTAAGTTGAACACCCTGTAGTTTAGTTTGGTTGGATCATCACGTACTTCGAACCAGTTAGTCTATAAGTCATGTGATCTCTTCCTCAGTATGTCTCTCAGCGTATGGCGACTAAATAGCGAAACACGTACAAACAATCATTAGATACATTTGCATGTTTCCGTTATCGTCCATTTGTAAGTGTTCTTTATAATTCGTCACTCCTGTTGTGTCGTTTGCTTGATAAAGGCCCTTTGGTCGAAACGTTGCTGTTTATCGTCACTGTTTCTGTATTTTGTAAAACTATAGTACTTTGTTTGTACGTGTTTCGCTATCTACCAAGTTTTACCGCAGTCTTCCCCTTTTTCGATATGGTGACTAAATACATCAGTTTTATGATGGTTCACTATTTCTCTTTGGCGACCAGTGTATTGTTACTTTACTTTTCCGATCCAGTAGTCATCTGAGCATTTGCTCTTCGACTTGATGCCATGGCAGTGAATTTACATGTCTGTCTGAGTTGTGGTGTGTTAGCATAGAGAGTGTTTTCAGCATCTGGGTATGGAGGTAGGTACTTGTGGCGTAGGTCACTGATTACAGGGCACTGGAAGAGATGGTGTGTGACAGTTTTTTCTGAATAGTTAGTTTAGTGTTAATGTCAAGCTTCACCACATTTGACTTGAATTCTTGTAGTCTGGTTAGTAGTAGATTCACAAATTATTGCTTGAATCATTTACACGTCCTCTCTCTCTCTCTCTCTCTTCTCTTCTCAGAGATCTTAGAATATTAGCCAGGTCCAGGGCGGCCTGTCATTATGACCATTGGGCCCGGCCTCACCAAAATCGAAAGGGGGATAACTTCCTGGATTAGACAAACAATAGTAAATACTCAACAAAAAAATTTTTTACGAAAATTTGTGTCTCGCCCCACTAAGAAAAATGACCACAAGCCGCCACTGGCCAGGTCCATTACTCGCCCGCTTTTACAGCAGCATTCCTACAAGTCTATCTATACGCGTTCATTCTCCCTTACACCTGCATGCACTGGCACAAAAATAAAACTAATTCTAATAACGACACACAAGAGAATTATATTAATCTAGGTCAGAAATGCAACTTAACTTTCTCTGACTTAATTTAGCATGTGAACGCCTGGCACCGCTCCAGAACAACACTGGCTTAACATCTTCACCGAGGTCAGACAGTAACCAGAGCCACTTTCTGTAATTGACAACGTCAGTGGGACGGAGATTTGCGAGTTACACTTGCTCGTAAGTTTACGTTTCGCCACGGCTTGTAGTTCATTTACGTTGAAGAATATACTAGATTAACATAAGGCATATTCAATAAGTGAGAGCCGAGATAGCGAGCGTAGTGAACTCGCTACTCAAGGCTGGTGGTTCAACTCCCGCAGTGGGCGGGATTGTTTCTACCGCGACGGCTCAAGTCGACTCCAGCCTCAATGGGTACACCAGACATACTCTGTGAAAGTAAAAGCGGCCGGAGTGATGCTGACCACATAACACATCGTGTGCCGACGGTCAATGAACGATACAGGCTGTGTATTGCCCTATATACCACGAGGTATGAGAGGTTCCTTACTTTCACTTTATATTCAATAAGTAACGCAGATATCACAATGGAATCCAAAATGAGAAAATTACCTAACAGTTCACCTTTTGGGTAGCAATTTATTGCAATGAAATGTTAAAACAAGAAATGATGCTACGAATTGTCAAATGAAGATCAAATTTTAAAGGTCTGAAAAATATGGAAATGCAAGTTATATAGTTTTAAAATAAAAACTTGTTGACATAGAAGAATCTGGGTACATTCTGGTCACATAGTTTTTACTGGACGGTTAACTTAAGGCATGATGGTCGCCTAATCGACTCGAACAGGAGGTGGGGTTCAATCTACACTCGACGTTCCCAGTGAAGAAAGGAATTGGCACTGCTACCTCCTACACACAAAGTTACTAGAAGTGTGAAGTACAGTCATATCCTAAGGTCTAAAAGCTAGGTAATTGTTCATATATGGCGTTTGCTGAAAACGAAGATCTTTTTCTTTGAACGCTCCATATCAACCACTTGTTAACCACTTTTGTGATTTGTATGTGATCTGAGCCAAGAGGAATTTGCGTTCCCGTTTCCACAAAAGGCCACGTCAGATTTCTGATAATTTTATTCATAAAATATTCCCCAGGTCCCCCCACTGTCCCTCAGACATGCTTTTAGGTCGCATTACTTTTTTTTTCCCCTTGGGCCCGGGAATATAACCCCTCAACAGAGACCAACTTGGGGTCCTTCAAAAATTTTCTCTTCTGCTGCTGTATTTTTGTGTTGTTGCAAGCATTTTTTCCCGTGCACAGATATGGTTGAGGAACACATCATCATTTGTGTCATACCCAACACTGAATGATTTAAAAGGGTTTAAGGCAAACCTTCAGGTGGTCATGATAGTTTTTTTCAGAAACAGGTTTAAGATGGCTAACGGTGGGTTTGACTGTCTTTTTTTTGCGTTTGCTTAACCAATTATAATCATTTGTATATGTTTGATCTTTTTCAAAAATGTATATTTTAATTGGGTTTGGAGGTTTAAACGAATATTTTTAAATGTTAGAACATGCACCGATTTTGCCAAAATTCCCTTTAATCCCCTTACGACATGCATGGGGTAACAGTAGTTCTATTCTTTGAAAAAGAAAATCGTGGATATCCAAAGGACGTGCCATCAACCCAGTAAAAGAGCGTTGAATTTCTTTCCCACTTAAGTAGTTTAGTTTTGAACGGTGAGGTCATTTTCACCTTTTGTAAAAAACCCACGGAAAAAAAATTTTCTTCCAAATTTTTCCTATCGGATTTGAACCAGGTACGGGGCGTGATCAAACCACTAACGCTTGAGTAATTTTTTTAGCCTAAATGGGCCCCCTAACACTGAAGATTAGATGTGATGCCCGCCTGCCCCCGTGTCGGCCGGGACGAAGCAAAACCCCTGTGAGTGGGGTTTAATTCCGCGGGGGGGCCCAAAAAAAAACCGGTTCTCCAGATTTACGGTATTCGTACCGAACAGAAGGGTTGTGAGTCCATGGATCGAGCCAAGAGCTGAAAC
>JADZMA010002241.1:0-12760 GCA_020796225.1 Arion vulgaris
CGATAGATGTATTTTTTCCATTGATGAGCAGTTTATGGGTAATACGTTTTATTTGGTTTCTCTAATTTCTTATTTATTTATGAACCAGATTGTAACAGCAACTTCTATGGACAACATTGTAGCAGAATCTGTCCTATACGATGTATGAACGGTACATGTGATCGGGTGTCAGGTTATTGTGTTGACTGTGAATACGGTTACTTTGGACATCGATGCGAAGGTTATATCAATGTATTTTTGTTGTTCTCTTTTCTATACGTTATCGACAATACAAAACTAATACTTTTAAAATGTAAACGAAATGAGAAATGTTAGAACACGAATTAAGCTCGTATTTACAATTTACAACTGTAAAATAAATGGACTTCAATGTAATGTATATTCGAGGTGATGGGTAGTGTGAGGGTATAAGACTATGTGACCTAGAGGTACGGGGTGTGCTTCTCGTTCTAAAACTAGTTGCTCGCTGATGATTGATATGTGTTCTCGGTGCAGGCAACACACATTTTAACATTGGAATAACCTGTTTGCTCGCTGATGATTGATCTGTGTTCTCAGTGCAGACAACACAGATTTTAACATTGAAATAACATGTTTGCTCGCTGATCATCGATCTGTGTTCTCAGTCAGACAACACATTTTAACATTGGAATAACCTGTTTGCTCGCTGATCATCGATCTGTGTTCTCAGTGCAGACAACACACATTTTAACATTGGAATAACCTGTTTGCTCGCTGATCATTGATCTGTGTTCTCGGTGCAGACAATACACATTTTAACATTGGAATAAAAGTTCTACCATTTGGCACCATCTTTGAATTCATATTGAGAATTAGGGCAAGTTGTATGAATGTCGTCAACTATTCAGCGTTCTCTATGTGGCGCAGAGTTAGGGCAAGTTGTATGCATGTCGTCAACTATTCAGCGTTCTCTATGTGGCGCAGAGTTAGGTGCTCACCTCTCGCTCCAAAGTACTCGGTTCGCTTTCTTGTCAAGCCATTTGGACATTTTTCCAGAGATCCCTGTGCTCAGAGTAAACCAGATTGAGTTTCTAGTCCTATTGGAGACGGACTATGAAAACGTAGGTCCGTGTTTAATTTGAACAAATAACCGAACCTTAGCAGTTCAATATCCAGAAGATTGGCTGAAAAGTCTCTGCCTGGGTAACATTCACTGAAAATTTAAATAGAAATGTTGACACAAATGATCATCATTATTGAAAATTAATTCAGGTAACGCCGTCGGTGCTATTGAGTCATGCCACGGACGATGATAACGTTCTTTACAAAAAGAGATTGCTTCACAAATAATTATTCACGGAAATGTAACGAAGGTCATATCAAGTATGCAATCACAGCTAGAGAAAGGTAAACAAATAAACCCATTGACCGTGCCACAAATCATCAATTAATATGTTGGAGACATAGATAGTAAACACATTGACTTAAATGTAGTGCTCGCCTATTGTATGAGACTAGTCGTGGAGTATATGTCAGTAACATTGCATTCTAAACGTAAAATGTCAACCTATGACCAAATAATATATGTTTTACGTATACTTTATAAATAAACGATTAGTATGATGGACGAAACGTAGTATTCAATTAACTATTTATACCTAAGTAAATCGTGACATAAAAATCAATAACACTGAAACAGAACTAATGAATATAGGTAATATCAAAGATCTCACTGACAGTTAAACAACCGTTGATCAACAGGCTATTCATATCCACTCTATGTTATCAATGTCAAACATGGACAATGAATACGACACATGCACATAAAATAGCAACACGCGAAATGAGATGGCTCCGCAAAGTTACCAACAACACAAGAATCAACAGAGTTACGAATACCAGCAACAGAGAAAAGAATGGAACAAGACCTGCTTAAACAGCGAAACAGAGAATGAAGTGGTGTGTCCACTTAGTAAGAATGCGAAAGACAAAATTGCTTATGAAGCTTTCCACAACAGAATGCTTCCAAGGAAGGCGAGAGGAAGACCGAGGAAACGGTGGATATATAACGTAGTTGAATTCTGCCAAGGACTAAAAAAACCGTCACACAAGTCACCAGAGAAGCGCAAGACAAATACCTAAAACCATGACATTTGGTTAACAACACTAATAGTGTGCTGACAAAGAAGAAGAAAAATAACGAATATACGAAGAAAATATAATACACTAAACATCCATGCCAATGGTTTTGCAATCAACCTAGTTCAAGAATTCAGATACTTAGGAAGTATATTCACAGAAGACGGAACACACGATAGAGATATAGAGGCTAGAGTGCAAAATGTTGTAACCTACCAGCTAGCCCCATTGTTAAGGCAACCACACATCTCACTGAAAGCAAAACAACCGATGATCACCAGCATTTTCATAACCACTTTGTTTTACCAGGGCCAAACATGGACAATGAGCAAAGCGCAGTCGCAAAAAAAACTTACATGTGAAATGCGGTGCCTGCGAAAAGTTACCAACAACACCAGAAAAAAACAGTCACCAACATCAGCATATGAAGAAAGTAGGCACAGAACATTGCTTGAATTACGAGGCATGTTCAAATGAAACGGACTTGTGGATTTATTTAAAAGTATCATACGCAAAATTAACAGTTTCAACGGAATTAAACAAAGCAACCACTTGTGAATAAAAATGCACCTGGGTTCATCAGAAAAATATCCGTATGCATTTAGGCAAGCATCCCACTGTTTAGGTAGACGTCCAATGCCGTCCTAGAAAAAGGTGCGTGGCTCTCACTGAACCTGTGGTCACTGCTGTCTTCACGTCTGCGTCGCTGTTGAATCGTTGTCCCTTTAGTGCTTTCTTCAACGGTCCGAACAAATGGAAATCACACTGGGACAAATCAGGACTATAGGCTGGGTGATGAAGAACTTCCCAATTCTTCTTTGCCAATGTTTCCTACACAATTTTTGCGACGTGCCGACGAGCGTTGTCGTGGAGAAGAATCACACCTTAAGAAAGCTTGCCTGGTCCTGCCTTGATGGCCTTATGCAGCTTGTCTAAAGTGTCTTTATAATGGGCGGCATTGATGTTGACACCAGGTTCCCTAAAATCGTCAACAAAAGCCCTTCATGGTCAAAAATGCGTCACATAACCTTCCCAGCAGAAACCGTGTCTTGAATTTGTTGGGTTTTGGTGAACCTGGATGTTTCCATTGCATGCTGTCAATTTTGCTGCTCGGTTCATAGTGGTGGCACCACGATTCATCACCTGCAACAATGCTCAACAGAAATGCATCACCCTCTGTTCTGTAACGCATCAATGGTTCAAACTCCACCCCATCCGTTCTTCCTTATGGTGGTCAGTCAACATCCGTGGACCCCACTGTGAACACACCTTCCGATAGTTCAATTTCTTCCGAACAACCATGTGGGCTGTCCCAATTGACATATGGAATTCTTCTGCAAGCGAACGAATGCTCCGACGACGGTCAGTCAGTACTGCTTTATCAAGCAGGCATGGCTTCTTCTGTTGCAATAATGCACCTGACCTGGCCGTGCAAGATCTGACAACGCTCGTCCGCACTTCGAAAAATTGTGCAGGAAACATTGGCAAAGAAGAATTGGGAAGCTCTTCATCACCCAGCCTATAGCCCCTATTTGTCCCAGTGTGATTTCCATTTATTCGGACCGTTGAAGAAAGCACTAAAGGGACAGCGATTCAACAGCGACGCAGACGTGAAGACAGCGGTGACCACATGGTTCAGTGAGCAGCCACACCTTTTTCTCAGACGGCATTGGACGTTACACTAAACAGTGGGATGCTTGCTAAATGCATACGGAGATTTTTTCTGATGAACCCAGGTGCATTCTTATTCACAAGTGGTTTCTTTGTTTAATTCCGTGAAACTGTAATTTGCGTATGATACTTTTAAATAAATCCACAAGTCCCGTTTCATTGAACACGCCTCGTACATTGAAAACATAAATACAAGTGGTTTGACATTTGAAAAATCGAACCTGATACATCTGTGCAACAAATCGATTGAAGCATGGGTGGCACAAATAAGATGCATAACGAAACTGTCCCGATAACAGAGTCCTACAATCATAACACAGATACAGCGAAAAACAGAGAAAACAAGGACAAATGCAAAATTTAATGGACAGTATGTACACTGTGCAACAACTCGATAACAGTATACAATCTGTGCAACAACCGATAACAGTATGGTGACACTGTGCAACAACTCGATAACAGTAGGACAAACTGTGCAACAACTCGGTAACAGTATGGTGACACTGTGCAACAACTCGATAACAGTATGGTGACACTGTGCAACAACTCGATAACAGTATGGTGACACTGTGCAACAACTCGATAACAGTATGGTGACACTGTGCAACAACTCGATAACAGTATGGTGACACTGTGCAACAACTCGGTAACAGTATGGTGACACTGTGCAACAACTCGATAACAGTATGGTGACACCTGTGCAACAACTGATAACAGTATGATGACACTTTCAACAACTCGATAACAGTATGGTGACACTGTGCAACAACTCGATAACAGTATGGTGACACTGTCAACAACCGATAACAGTATGGTGACACTGGCAACAACTCGATAACAGTATGGTGACACTGTGCAACAACTCGATAACAGTATGGTGACACTGTGCAACAACTCGATAACAGTATGGTGACACTGTGCAACAACTCGATAACAGTATGGTGACACTGTGCAACAACTCGATAACAGTATGGTGACACTGTGCAACAACTCGATAACAGTATGGTGACACTGTGCAACAACTCGATAACAGTATGGTAACACTGTGCAACAACTCGATAAAGTATGAGTGACACTGGCAACAACTCGATAACAGTATGGTGACACTGTGCAACAACTGATAAATTAGTGACCTGTAAACTCGATAACAGTATGGTGACACTTCAACAACTCGATAACAGATATGGTGACACTGTGCAACAACTTCCATAACATTAGGGAGTCATTTTTCAACATCGTTTATCTATGACCAAGACCACAAAACTATTTAATTCCTACATTAGAATTGTTGAATAAGTTAATAAATTATGACTTGTTTCTAAATGTTCATTCATATATCAGATCTTCCAAAATTAATAGATGCAAAATTAGTAGTCATTTGCTCTGCGTTTTATTTTGAAACCAAGATAAATTACAAAACTATTTAATCTTCTAAAAATTAAATTGTCAATAAGTTACAATTAAACAGAGTATGAAAATTATTTCGATACAGTAGTTCACAAATGGACCCTCCCTATATAAGATGTAAACAAATAAATAACTAGATGCAATATATACAAATCATTGATTTAGAAGAAGAAGACTGTTTATAAATTTTCTTAAAGTGATACAACACTAAAAATGAAGCATTTTAAAACAGTGAAGATTCGGCTACATAGCAGATTATAAAACAAATTCGTTGAAAATATAATGTTTTCTATAGATGGATACTAAGCAAATATTAAAGACTTACTAAACACATAAATAATGACAGTACAAACATTAAATTTTTGAGCACATACACAAAATTGTTCTTACTCATACATCCTAACTTAAAGGCACAATACAAGATTATAGTAAATGATTCACATACATGTTATCATTCGCTAAATTTAAATACATTTGTTGAACACATTTCTTATTTGCTTAATGGCTCACTACATACATACTAATTAATGGTTCACTACATACATATAATTAATGGTTCACTACATACATATAATTAATGGTTCACTACATACATATAATTAATGGCTCACTACATACATATAATTAATGGCTCACTACATACATATAATTAATGACTTACTACATACATATAATTAATGGCTCACTACATACATATAATTAATGACTTACTACATACATATAATTAATGGCTCACTACATACATATAATTAATGGTTCACTACATACATATAATTAATGGTTCACTACATACATATAATTAATGGTTCACTACATACATATAATTAATGGTTCACTACATACATATAATTAATGGATCACTACATACATATAATTAATGACTTACTACATACATATAATTAATGGCTCACTACATACATATAATTAATGGTTCACTACATACATATCAGTAATGGTTCACTACATACATATAATTAATGGTTCACTACATACATATAATTAATGGTTCACTACATACATATAATTATGGTTCACTACACATATAATTAATGGCTCACTACATACATATAATTAATGACTTACTACATACATATAATTAATGGTTCACTACTATATGCAATTAATAGTTCACTACATACATATAATTAATGGCTCACTACATACATATAATTAATGGTTCACTACATACATATAATTAATGGTTCACTACATACATATCAGTAATGGCTCACTACATACATATAATTAATGGTTCACTACATACATATCAGTAATGGTTCACTACATACATATAATTAATGGTTCACTACATACATATAATTAATGGTTCACTACATACATATAATTAATGGTTCACTACATACATATCATTAATGGTTCACTACATACATATAATTAATGGTTCACTACATACATATAATTAATGGTTCACTACATACATATAATTAATGGTTCACTACATACATATAATTAATGGCTCACTACATACATATAATTAATGGTTCACTACATACACATAATTAATGGCTCACTACATACATATAATTAATGGTTCACTACATACATATAATTAATGGCTCACTACATACATATAATTAATGGCTCACTACATACATATAATTAATGGCTCACTACATACATATAATTAATGGTTCACTACATACATATCATTAATGGTTCACTACATACATATACTTAATGGCTCACTACATACATATAATTAATGGTTCACTACATACATATAATTAATGGCTCACTACATACATATAATTAATGGTTCACTACATACATATAATTAATGGCTCACTACATACATATAATTAATGGCTCACTACATACATATAATTAATGGTTCACTACATACATATAATTAATGGTTCACTACATACATATAATTAATGGCTCACTATATACATATCATTAATGGCAAAACTGATGACGTTTTATAAAATAAACAATATGACGGTTAGGTTTAAATATATTATATATCTATTCGTTTGGAAAGTTTGAGAAGCCATCAATTATGTAACAACTACCTGTCAATGACATATGCTATTCATGGCGCAGTTATGTGAGTCCATATTTAGACTAATCATTATACGAGCATGTCATGTTGATTACAAAAAAACCCCAAAACCCAGACCGAGTAAATGCGTCAATGGTGCTCTGTGACCAATATATAACCACGGAAAAACGATAAACAAGACATTTTGCTGACCAGCGCTCAAGTGTGCACTAAAGAGTTAACAGTCATAAAACTGATTTTATTGCACCATGTTTTCCCATATGTCTTAGTTCATGTCGACATAATTGATTGTCATTTACCGAGAGTATTGCACAAAACATTTTTACAAGAAAATTAAAGCTATGCGGGAAAGACAAGAACAATATGACCAAACTGAAATTATTAACGATGAAAACGGCCAAGCTCTTAATGATCCAAAATGATAATGAACAGATGGCGACAATACTTTAGTGAACTTCTCAACCTTCAACAAGAGGACCAACCGAACACTCAAGAACTCACAGTAAATGTAACTTCAGAAGTAGAACCAAGCATAACACTATCAGAGATCAGAAATGCTGTAAATATGGCCCCACCTAATAAAACACCAGGCCCAGACAATATCCCAGCCGACCTAATCAAAGCAACTAAAGAGGTAGGAATCAGCTGGCTCCATAGACTATTCAACCAAGTCTGGATCACACAAGAAACACCAGAAGATTGGAGGAATGCTACAATTGTTCCCATCTGGAAGAAGAAAGGTAGCAAGAGGGACTGTACAAAGTATAGAGGCATAGCGCTACTGAGCCACACTGGGAAAATATTCTGCAAAATACTTGAGAAAGGCTCCGCCACATCATCGAGCCACAGCTTAATGACTCCCAAATGGGATTCAGGAAGAACAAAGCTGTACAGACGCAATATTCGCCCTCAGACAGTTAGTAGAAAGGACTATCGAATCCGACAAACATTTACACGTTGCATTGTAGATCAGGAAAAAGCGTTCGACCGCGTAGATAGGCACAAGTTGTGGAAAATACTAACAACCTATGGGGTTAATGAACACCTAATCAACCTTTGCAAGAACATTTATACTGACATCCAATGTACGATTAGAACAAATACAGGATTATCAGAAAAGTTTCACGTAGGGTCAGGAGTAAAACAAGGCTGCGTACTATCCCCGCTGCTATTCATCACGTACATTGACCACATTTGTAAAATAGCTAACACCAGCGAAGGAAACAACCTCGGAGAACTCTTAAATGAATTTCTTTTTGCAGACGATCAGGCAATCATATCACAACAGAAGAACAGCTACAACAACACATCAACAGACTCCAATTAGCATGTAACGAATACAACATGAGAATTAACATCGACAAAACAGAAGTAATGACATTCGCCAGAGAGGAAACACTACCAACATCTCCATCGATAATCATCTACTAAATCAAGCAAAGATTTCACATACCTGGGGAGCATTTTTCAGCAAATGGAAGAATAACTAATGAAATTCAACACAGATGCAACAAAGCAAACCAAATGATAGGACAAATGGCGCCAATTTTAAGATGCAAACACGTCACCATGAACACAAAAAGAGCAATGTTCAACACAATCTTTCTCCCACATTATGTTGCCAGTGCCAAACCTGGACGCTGACAACAAACGATAGAAGAAAACTAGTCACAACAGAGATGAAGTGTCTACGCAGAATGCTGGGTGTAACAAGAAGAGACCGGTTGAGAAATGAAGACATCAGGAAAAAGTGGGTACAACATCAGTACTAGACTTCATCAAGAAACAACAAATTAAATGGTTCGGTCACGTAAGCAGATTACCATCAGACAGTGCACCCCAAATAGCAATGCTGCTCCGATACAATGGGTACAAAGCAAAAGGCCGGCCACGCAAAGATGGACCTCAGAGATAACAGAGGCGACGAAGAGACTATCTACGAAGCGCATACTAGGGCCCGTTTTAGAAATCTCTTCCTGACCTGACGCTGTGAGGCATACAGGATTCGAGAAAGAAAGTTGCAAAAACACTAGATCCGTAGCTCCAAAAAAACCCCCATGGATATCTTCAAAAAGAATTTGCCTGTTTCGTATTCGACCCACAACATTCACAATGATGGGAACCTTAACCACTTCCCCGTAAAGACTTCCAAAATAACTACTTTTCGAAAACCCTTTTCTTTGCAGTATAAACGATAATTTTAAAATTTCGGGTTTCCATCGTATGTATTTGGGGCAATCCCTGAAAATTTGGGTGACTTTGAACTGCCCCTCAATTTTTTTTTTCCAAAATTTCCCTTTAAAAAACCCAAATTAAAATTAGGTTTGGGTTTTCTACTAGTTGAAAACCCCTGATGTGGGGGGCCGGTTTCTTCTCCAAGTAATTTTTCTAACCCGGGGACTGCCAGAGATTGATAGTAGCCGGCCTGTAACTGTGAGACCCTCATAGCTGGGGTTCAACCTACCCGGCATTTGCGAGTCCCCTGATCTTACTCAGGACGATAAGGATACCCTGAAGTCGGAAAAAATCCCCTTAAAGGCGGGGGAATACAATTACAGACAGAGCAAAAGCCCATTTAAAGTTTTACAATGTACCTTGCCATTGAAAGAATTGGGAAAAACAGTTTTTCACGCAAAAATCAGTTTCAGAGATGAAACTTCGTCTGAGTTAAAGGGACGAAAAAAAAAAAAAAAAAAAGTTTCCCCTTGTTTTAGGAAATATACTGCCTTGTTAGAAATGGCAGGAAATACCTTTCATTATTTTATTAAAAATGTTCTATAACTATTTTCAGTTTAGCCCACCTTTTACACAGTTTTTAAATTTGGAACAAACAATAATGAAACTTCATTACTAATGAATGTAGATATGTAAATGAAAGACAAACTTTCTTGATAAATTATTGTCCTCCATTAAAAATTTTACAAATCTTGTTGCAGAGAGCTTTCCCAATATCTCCCATGAACTACGCCCCTATATAAGTCTTTGGATTTGATGCTTGAAAACATCTTCGTCCTTTTTCATGTTGTTACACCACGTCGTCGCTAATAGAATGTCAGGAGAATTTTTTAATATGGTTATAGAAAATACGAGCTAAAGTATTTATTTGGGAATTGGGAAACATAAAACTTGAATCCCGTGATCTAAATTTGAACGTCCAGATTTGGGTTTTGAATATATTACTTCTTTTCCCAAATGTAAAACATACACAACTTGGAAAACTTTTGCGATGTGGTATTGAAAATTACAAAGTTGACCCTAGACTTTCAATGTGATGGCAACTTGCAGGTTTGCAGGACAATATATACTTCGTTTCACAATTTGTGGTATAATCTTTTAAAAGACAAACCCACCTGTTTATCATCATCTGTACAAGACTAACTTACCTGTTTATCGTATCATCTTACTTACTTTTTAATCCCGTCTGCCTAGTGAAAAGGGGGTTGGGATTTTCCATGTTCCTGCCCCGTGCAACCTTCAGCGCAGCCCCCATCAGAGATGCGGGTCATTTCCCTCTTCCATCATGCCCCCCCATGTTGTCCGGGTCCCTTTTTTCTTTTTCCCCTCTGGTGTCCAAGTAGGGCTTCCTTGGGGATTTTTGTCTCATTTCATAACATCCCCGACCTTTCCATCTTCTCTTTTTGAGTATGTCATTCATTTCCTCTTGTTTTGGGTTCTTGGGTAGTTGGTTTTTGGGATATTTTTACGGGAAAAAGATTCCCAAGTTTTTCAAAACAAGGGTAAAAACTGACAGCCTGGTATCCCCTTTTGGTCATCCTCCAACACCCGATCCGTAGAGCAAAACTGGCAAAACAATGCTTTTATAGAGTTTAAGCGTTCCTTTCAGTTTTTGGGATTTCCCATCTGGTTATTTCAAAAGGGTTCTGGCCTTACTCAGACGTGTTTTTAATCTTCCTTTACAATTTTATGTCAGGCTACCAAAATATTTAAAATCTCAACCCCTTTTCCCGTGTTTGATTTTCTAAATTACTGGTTTTGGGTTTACTGTTTGTCATAATTTTGTTTTCCTGTGTTTGTTTTGGGGCCCATGTCTTTTCCGTGCTGTGAAATATTGTACTTTTCTCTTGTATATGTTCATATTTTGTGAACCGGGAAAAATCGTCTGCAAAGCCCGGGCCTCAAATCTCGAAAGGGGGCCATCTTATTCCCCTTGGTGCTTGTTGTTTATGGCATTTTTGGCCCCCGTCAATTGTAATACTAAACAAAAAAAGAGGGCATTACGCATCCTGTCTTACACCCGATTTTTCTGGGGAAAGTTTTTTTGGTTTTAGGTTGCAGGAGAAATTTTATAAAAAGGGCTATGATGTTGACAAGCTTCTGCAGACCCCTATTGTTCATATTTCAGGCTTCTTTTGGACGTGTCGAATGCCTTTTCAAAATCTATGAATTGATATATATCCTTTTCCACTCGCTACATTGTTCTAAATGTTACCAGGGAAATAATTTCATTGCCCTTCCTTTCCTAAAACCTGCTTGCCCATTGAGACACTTGTCTACGCTTTTTATTCGCATTATGACAATTTTCGGGGAAAATCTTCGGGGTTGAAAACAACGGGTTCCTTCCATTATTGCAATCTGTTAGGTTCTCCTTTTTGGGATTTTTACCCAAACCCATCCCAATCTTACAACCTTTCTCAATATTCCCAAAAAATGGTCTAAATGTTTGCAGCTAAAAGGGTGATCTTTAAAAGCTCTGTGTCATTTTCATTTTCCCCGGGGCTTTTTTGTTCTCAGGGGCAAAGCTTTTACATTTCTTGTTTTTCTGGCAATTTGAGTTGATATCAATATCCTGTGGGGGGGGAATATCCGGGGGATTTCCCGGGTCGGGCTGTTTTTGCACATCTTAAAGTGGGATGTCCATCTCATTCCCCCCTGCTCATTTTTAAAGGTTTTAATGCACGCTGTTTGGGGGTGTCTTTTCCTCCTAATTGTTTTGGGAATCTTGTCAGTTTTTCAGATCATGTACTTTAGCAGCCTTTTTTTGCTATTTCGCGTCTTTCCAACATTTTCCTTGTCTGTTCTAGCACTTCTTTTTTCCATTTTTTTTTAGTTTTGTTTTTCTTTTTTTCTTATCTTTTGACGTTCTGATCAATGCATTGATGATATTTTTTTCTCCTTTCGCTTTTTGGGTGTATTCTAAGGGTTGTTTTCCCTTTTATGTTTCCTTACTGGTTCCCAGTACACTATGTAACTATTTTATAGTCCTTTGTATTCCATTTTTTTGGATACTTTGTTGGTGTTGTGTCGGCGCTCTGACAGGATTTTAAATCTTTCTTTAGTTCCACTATATTTTTTAGAATTTCGTCTTTTTTAGGTTAACATTAAAGTATTCTTTCTTTCTTGGCTTGTTTTATGTTTTTTGAGTTTACTGATCATGGCAACGACAATGGGTGGGCGCTGCCCACGTCAGCTCCTCTTTCCCTTTCATATTTGTCTTTTATTTCTTTGATCATAAAAGGTCTATCTGGTTTTTATCCTTCCATTTGGGGGAAACCATTTGCTTGTGTTTGGGCCCGTGTGGGGAAAAAATGCCTCCTT
>JADZMA010002242.1:0-12757 GCA_020796225.1 Arion vulgaris
GCAATCTTCCCCGCACCAACACGGGTAGACTTTTTTTAAACGGTCCTGTCTTATTTATTCTTGCCGACGGGCTGGCAATGTTTGCCCCTCCTCAGGGCTTCGAGCTCGCC
This sequence comes from Arion vulgaris, assembly GCA_020796225.1. Classification (NCBI taxonomy): domain Eukaryota; kingdom Metazoa; phylum Mollusca; class Gastropoda; order Stylommatophora; family Arionidae; genus Arion; species Arion vulgaris. The sequence goes on from JADZMA010002242.1 coordinate 111, forward strand.
TACGTGGGCATATGTTTAGTCACTGGATGCTCTCATCCATTCTGAGACGTTTCGCTGTTTCTTTCGTTCAGGGACTTGGGCAATATCTTGTTGGACATCGGTCAGAAGATTTGTGCATTTTATTTGTATGTATCTTTATCGTATTTCCGTAATTGCACTGCTACCACTACCAGTAGTTTTTCTCTCCCGATCCATGCCTCTGAGACCAAAACCCAGAGTCTGTTTCAGGGTCACTGCGTGAGAGTTAGGGCAGGGTCTTATTAGCCCTACTGAACCACATGCTCATGTTACCACTATGACCTCATGAGCCTTTTACCTGAACAAGCTTATATTCTTCAATGTATTTTGTACTGAGAACAAGCTTATATTCTTCAATGTATTTTGTACTGAGAACAAACTTATATTCTTCAATGTATTTTGTACTGAGAACAAGCTTATATTCTTCAATGTAATTTGTACTGAGAACAAGCTTATATTCTTCAATGTGTTTTGTACTGAGAAAAAAGCTTATATTCTTCAATGTGTTTTGTACTGAGAACAAACTTATATTCTTCAATGTGTTTTGTACTGAGAACAAACTTATATTCTTCAATGTGTTTTGTACTGAGAACAAACTTATCTTCTTCAAAATATCAATGTTTTCTGGCAGACGATTATTCAGCTCTTTGTACAGGCTAATCAAGAGTTTATGCTCTTTTCGGATGTGAGTTACTTGAGAAGCTTGAATCATCAATTTTGCTAATCATCAATTCTCCAATCCTTTCCTAAATCTATTATCTTTAATGTCCAACACTTAGAGGGAGAAATTCATTATTACTTTGATCTTGCTGTAGTAAATTTCTGTGTTTGTCTGTTTTATTTGTGTTGATTTTCTGATTCATGGACAAAACTAAAATAAATATATAACAATCCTATCTAATTTAATTTTAATGCTGATTTTCCTACTAAATGCTAGATCCAAATCTTTAATGCTAAATTGCAAAAAAATAATGCTAAATCTAGCATTAAAAATAAAAATAATGTGGATCTACTATCCTGGGCATGTGGGTGTTCACGCAACGAGAGAGTGGACAAGCTTGCATTGAAATCATCAATTGTTGAAGTTAGGATGGATATGGGGATGTTCTTCAGCCTCTTGGGGCTAGCGAGAGTGGACAAGCTTGCATTGAAAAAGGGATCGATGGAGAGCTGTCATGATCTAAGATAGGCATGACGATAAGCGTCCTTGATCGGTTGAGAATATCAGAAGCATCGTTGGTACTATACCATGCATACAGTACATCGAGAAGCAAAGAATCAAGTGGTTCGGCCATCTAATGAGAATGGAACCACATTTACTACCATCATGTGCCTACAATAATCAGCACTCAGGGCGCAGAGCACGAGGCAGGCCAAGAACACAATGGATAGATAACATCTCAGAGTCCCTGCGAAAGCATGGACTGCAGTCAAGTGCAACACACCTGGCACAAGATAGAAAACTAACTCTCCCACGACGCTTCATGGCAAACGTGGTTAAGATAAGATAAGATCGGTAGAGAATGTTTCAAAACCAGAACGACTTCACAGTCAGTAATGTTGCAAAGAATGAACATGCTCTTTGGCTCAGATAACACAGATGCTACATTGAGCGGCTGAAAAATGATCAATAAAGAGTGAACAACGTTCTGTGTCTGAGAATGCAAGGTTAAGCAAACCCATAGACTGGCCCAGTCTAGGAAGCTCCCCTAGTAAATAAAACAATCACATAAATCGGATGTGCTGGTCTACTTGTAGGCGCATAACTGGCTCAATGTACAATCGCTCTTAGGTATAAATCACATACAAATCACAAAGAGTGGTTTAACACATGGCTGATATGGAGCATACTTCTTTTTCTTCAGCAATCTCTGGTCATGTACTTAGTTTACTGTGGACCACAAACTGGGCAGTCAGCTTCAGATTTTCCCAAAGCTTAGTGTTTGGGGTCAACTGGGTGTGGTCACATGTTGCTTCTCAGCTCACACAGGAGAGGGCAGTCTTGCAGGATATGCTCCGGTGTCTGTTCCACCTGATGACATATAGAGCGCATGACAAAGAAGAAAACATACACATGCAAGCTACATACATTTCTTTTTCTCCGTTTTCCACCACAGCCTCCGCATCATGTGATGTGCCAAAACAGGTCGAACTAAACCACCCTTGCTTGTCCGAGATAAAACCACAACATTATCTTCATCATCATCATCTCTTCTCTTTCTTGCATGATCCTTCATCCCTTTTTCTTTCCTTCTTCTGTGAGAGAAGTCTGGGACTGAACCCTTGTTTTCTGACTTGCTTGTCTCCCTTATGGCTCTAGCACTATCTAGTTGCAGTTTTAGATTTGCTGCTGTCACCTGTCAAAATGAAGAGAAAGAGAAAACCCTTATTATCTGTGTCACATACAATGTACAACACAAACTTTAAAGAATATCCAGAATTGTAACATTTAGTAAAACGGTCAACCATAAGTAATAACAGAAAGTGGCAATTGCATGGTATATGGAACAATAAGTTATATATTTTTAAAAATTAAATTATTTTCTTCTTCTTTAACACTTTGGCTGCGACCGACAACAAATGTCAGCAAAATACCAAGTCCCTTTGCTGCGAATCGATTTTGTCGTCCGACATTTGTCGGCGATGATGTATTTTTGAAACGAGGAGTTTCGCTGACCGTACACCGGTATTACATTACGCACTTCTTCCGTATTGTTGCAAAAGCCCTCCAAAATGGCGGATCTAATGTACACGTTGTAAACATATCGTAAGTCCGATTTTGAATGATTTTCAAAATGGTCGATGTAGCTGATGAATAGTGATGTCCAAAATACTCTTTTTCTGACTTTTTAGCCATGAATAGTGTTAAAACAGACTCTGAATGTGATACAAATTTTAACTTTGATCCACGTGACGATGTTTATAGATCAATGGCAGATATTCCCATGGGTACAGAAGTAGGTATTGGACACCCATCCGAAACGGTGGCATATCATACTGTGGATAGGTATGGAGCGTGACGCCAATATTAGTTACAGCAATAGCTTGTGGATTATGAAGAATATACTCTACATATAGACAGATTAGTAGCTCATTAACACTTTGCTGACCAGCCATCCTGAGCATTACTGTCTCCCATTACCAAGGGTGTTTGCAGTTTTCTTACAAAATAACTATTTTTAAAATTAAATTCATAAAAAATTTAAAAAGCGACATACCGCTTCAAAATTTTCTGAGCACCATTATGAATGGTTGTAACATCCGAAAAAATATTTTATGTAAATTTGTCGCATAATTATGGGGTGGCCATCTTGATTTTGTGTGGCTATTTATAGAAATTATAGAATATGTTTAAAAACCAGCCACTTTTCCTAGTTTTTAGTGAGTTTGTTAAATTTCAAGGCAATAATATGTTAGGGACATGGTTGTCAATAATAAAACTAGCTAATTATGAGTACTGGTTTAACGATTGACAACATATTTCAACATAAAAACATAAGTTTGAATAAAATGGAAAACATTTTTATTTTCTTTGGAGTGTATGTATTTATAGCATCTCACAATGAGTGTTTGTGAATGTTAAATGAATAAACTACACCTCTAGTTATAGTCTTATCTGCTTCCTTCATGAACTGGGGTTTATATTGTAGCTGTATGCCTCTGCAGGAGTTTTTGCAGGGAACGTTGATAATCCTCAACTGTGTGGTATAACTTGATGCAGTGTCAAGCATAGAGGTAAACATTGAAATTTGGGAAAGCATATGCAAGTCAGGCTTCTTTTCCCTGCAGCTGTACACAATTTACAGTCTAGTCTGTATCTTGAGTTTATATTTGCAATGAAATGACACTCACTAAATCATGATCTTGCGGACATGAAGGCGTTACATTTCATTGAAGAATAGCAGGTTCAAGAAAAGCAATACTGACATCCTGCCTAAACTTCTTTGCTGTGATAGTTGTTGTGGAGCTTGCAGTGTTGTAGCTAATGTGCCAATTGAACTGAGCAGTTTCAACTATGAAATGATAAAATAGCATGTACCACTTTATAGATTTGTGTGGGTTATCAAGTGGTCGAATTTCCATACCTTTATTTTTTTTTTCTGCAAGTACTGGCTTCTTGGTTATTATGAATTTTCAGACTGTCTTGTCCATAACAATATTGGAGTGAACAGTAGATATGTGTCATGCCAGATAACTGCCAGCATGAATTTATCTTCTGTCTTCATCAAACACATGTTAATTTCATGTTGTCGTGTTAATTTCAGTTGCATTTTCTTCAGGAAAATTATTCCTGTTTTCAGGTACTGTTCGCATGCACCTATTTGCATTTCTTTCAGCTCTTGAAATAAAGCTGGGCTTGAATGGAAAACTATTACAGTGGAGTATATTTCCCTTTTTTTTTATATCCATAAAAGTTCTTTCACAAACTTGGATGAAACACAACCATAGATGATACCTAACACAATCTTAATTATTACACCAGTAGTCTGAGACTTCTGGTTTACAACACATTTCCATATCAATCTGAAGGCACACTATGAATCCATAAATTTCAAATGCACCAGTCTGGTCACAAGTACGATTTTGGTACATGACACTTCATGTGTACTGATATATGTAATTTTCACAGTACCTATTCACTTCATCAGTGATCCAATCTATGGCAGTATCAGGAAAAATAAGCTTGAAAGAAATCAATGGTCATATGCTTATGATATACCCAGTTACAGTTACGTCTGACGTGACACGTCGGTCACACTACTCACACACGATGTTATTCATATAGAAGAATAATGTCAAGCTCAAATAGTTCGTTTTGAGAACTATTACTCCATCTCCAAAGATTATTTACATGTGCAGTTCTGTTCTGGTCTCTTGTACCACGCCCTCTTCTTACTTCAGATGTACCAACATCAACATTATCGTGTAACTCAACATGTTTGTCACTACTGTCACATGCGGTATTATTCGCCGATACATCTCTGCTTAACCTTGCGGTATCACTTTTGTCACAATATTCGCGGCAGAGTCAGAATCATCTATAAGTCTAGTTTATGTTATCAGACATTATAAAAATACTGGAAGTGTACTTGTAATAAAATAAAGAATTTTCCCAAAACATTGCTGCAAACAGGTCTAACTTTTGATATCGCGGCAGATATTTTGGAATAATAAATGCCGGATGACACGTCAGCGCTAAAGTTATCGATACTGCCGTCTGTTTGAATTGAACATGTTTGAAATTCATGAGTTGGTCTCTAAGACTTATGCCGGGAATTCGACGACCGTCAATTTAGTCAGTAAAGTGTTAATATATGAACATTATTCCATAGTTTAAAAGTCCTAAGTTTATTAGTTTATTTTACGCTTTTTGAAAATTGTCACCCGAAAGCTGATCATGTCTAAAAATAGCGGGCAGTGAGTCAGACTTGGTTAAAAATGGGTGGCAGCGAAGTGTTAATCCCGTTTTGCCTCTCAAAGACAGGATAAAAGAGATTTCTAGAACGCTTTTGTGTACGCTTCATAAATAGTGTTTTTTTCAGCCTATTTTTCTGTCATCCACCTTTTGCATGGACGGACTTTGCTTTGTATTGGAGTAACATTACTCTTTAAAATGCAATGTCTATTGGTAACCATGCTTATGTGGTCGAACCATTCAATTGTTTTATTTCTTGATAAAGTTCAGTACTGATGTTGTACACTTTTGTTTCCTGATGTCTGTATTTCTTCTTCTGCATTCTCACTAGATTGGGATTTCGGATTCTCTAATAAAAAGGGAGCCGTCTGCCTCAGATTATCAGCCACACCCTACAGTTTGTCTTGGACGCTAGTGTGCGGGCCACCTCTTTCTTCTAAGTCTGCATACTGGGGCAGTTCTGTGGGATATAATTCCTATGATTTCTGCTTCCCGTTTGTGCCAACCTCTTCCCGCAGTAAGTTTTGGCTACCCTCATGATAGTAGGTCTGAATTCTTACTGCGTGGCTAAATCTCCGAGGCAGATTGCCGACCGTAGAATCCGTTATCCTATTCCTCATTGTGAGTGCATTGCACCATGTTATCGCTGCCCAGCCTGGTGCATCCGTTTGCAAGCATTTGTTTCGGGTTAGCATTCCCTAGTGGACAGTCTGTATTTCTAAACAGGTCTCTTCTTGATACTCCCAGCATTCTATGTAGACACTTCATCTCTATTGTGACTAGTTTTCTTCTATCATTTGATGTCAGCATCTAATCTGCTTTGCGGCCAAAACAATTTAATTTAGTAGTTGCTTGATAAGTTCAGTACTAATTTGTATCACTTTTACAGGTAACCGTCCATGTGGTGCCACTACCCGCAAGCAAAAAATACCACTGTGACCTACAAGGCATGCCGTAGAGCGACTGAGGCAGGAGGTTTAGGGAAGCTACCCTCATAAATAAAAGTGTTGCAGAAATCAGATGTGCTGGCCTACTTGCTCAGAGTGTATAACTGGCACAGTGTACAATCACTCTTAAACTCAGATCACATACAGATCCCACACTGAGTGTTGCAGTGGTTGATATGGAGCATTCGAGGAAAAGCGATATCAGCATCAATCTACTTTTTGTGGCTGAATAATTGAATTTGTGGTTTCTTGATGAAGTTCAGTACAGATGTTGGATCCATGTTGACGAGCAATGATACGCAGAGTAAATGGAAGCAGTTAGGAGAAGGATGATATTGGCGCTGGTTTGATAGAATAGCAGAGTCTGTGAACATCTCTATATACAAAGTACTTAACATGATCTATTAAAGCAAGTCAATGATTTTACATGCCACAAGAAGCATTTTCCAGCAAATGGAAGAATAATTAATGAAATTCAACATAGATGCAATAAAACAAATCAAATCATAGAACAAATGGTACCGATTTTAAAATGCAAACATGTCACCATAGACACTAAAAGGCATTATTCAACCGTAATCTTTCTTCCCAGCATCATGCTATCAGTGCTGACCTGGACACTGACATCAAATGATGAAAACCAGTCATGACAAAAAGATGAAATGTCTACGCAGAATGCTGGGGTATCAGGTCAGGAAGAGACAGGTTAAGAAATAGAGACATCAAGAAAAAAAGATGGGTACCTAGTATCTTCTTCTTCAAACACTTCATATTGACCGCTTGTTAAACCACTCTTTGTTATTTGTATGTGATCTAAGCCTAAGAAGCTGATTACACTGTACCATTGTGTCACCACAAGTAGACCAGCACATCTGATTTCTCTGGTCTCTGTGGCTGAGTGGTTGCCTTTTGCCTTGCGAGTCGAGGTTCGAATCCAGACTGAGGCCTTCTGTTCACGAAATTCATTTTTTTCCAGAGACCACCAAGTTGTTGTCAGACTCACAGGTTTGTGCTTTGTGCAATACTTTGACGAGTGAAACATGCCAGTTTTACTTTCGGCGGCAGTTCTGCGGAGAGGACCCGAGCCATATAGGAGTCAATCCCAGTGCAATGAAGTCTAATCCTTGACATAAAACCCCTTTTTAAATTCGATTTCTGCAACGCTTTTTATACTAGGGTAGCTTCCTGGTCCCTACCTCGATTGCCTCTTACAACTTGTCTTGTGAGTTATAATATTACTATTCTATTACTATTACGAGCCCTGGCAACACACCGAGCGTTCTCCCAACGTATGTTATCAGTGTCAAATCTTGGCGCTGTTATCAAACGAAATAGCAGAAAACTAGTCGACAGAGATGAAGTGTCTACGCAAAATGCTGAGTGTATCAAGAAGAGACAGTTTAGAAATGAAGACATCCAGAAAAGTGAGCACTAAGTATAAAATATGCTAGATATCTTGGCAAAATTACAACTCATCATCACCCATGATTTCAGCTCTTAATATTTTGGCTGCCAGGTCATTAAGTTCCTCCTCTGATAGCGCTCTGGAAGCATGAGAAAACTTTATTTTTGCTTCTCGTTGTCAGATGTTTCGTTCTCACTTTCTGAACTAGAACTTCTGCTATTGCTGTTATCTGATCCTGGAAGAATATCAGCAAACATTAATACATTTAATTTTTAACTCTTTCTGCTTACTATGATTATTTCCTCAGTTGTGCACGATTAATTCAAGGAAGACAAAAAAACTTACAATTGTAACTACTCGTTAATAAATAAACATATATATATATATATATATATATATATATATATATATATATATATATATATATATATATATATATATATATATATATATATATATATATATATATATATATATATATAAATATATATATATATATATATATATATATATATATATATATATATATATATATATATATATATATATATATATATATATATATATATATATATATATATATAAAACGGATGTTTGTATGTATTTTATTACCTATAGACTGGAAACTACTGAACAGATTTAGCTGAAATTTACAGGATATGTTTGTTTTGATATCGGGATGCTACCTGTCATAGTTTGAAATAGGTAGCGCTGAAGCTTCCGAAAAAAATCTAAAAAATAATAACACGCTCATTTCGCCAGAGTTTCTAACCAAATTGCCATTAACGTTTCCGAGAATCTCGGTGTACATATTAATATATACATCGGTTGCTTCGATTTACAGGATATGTTTGAACATATTTTGTTTTGATGTCGGGATGCTACCTGTCATAGTTTAAAATAGAGTAGCGTGACAATTTAGAGAAAATCGAAAAAAATCGAAAAACAAATTTCGCCGAGTTTCTTCCCGGAAGTCTCTACGGTATGCTATACACAAGATTGATGACGTATGATTCAAGTCAATTTTCAAACAATGAATTTAAAATAAATGAGTTGTTCTACTCATTCTAATCGCGATCATAGATACTGCAAATCATATTTTAAGTTATATGCTATTCCACATCAATGTTTATTAGCTATGTTGGCAAAAGTGCTTTATATTGATTAAAACAAACAAAACTAGAGTCAGAGGAATCGTTCATTTGGGGAGGCTATTGGCGTTGCAGGCTATAGATGGCAAGGCAAACAACTGTACCAAGATGGTTATTTGCCATCATACGTTACCTGGTACACGTTATATGCATGAATATTACCCAATATTAGATTACATGATAGAAACGGGGTGACCATTTATTATTTTGTAAATCAATCCCTTACCATTGACCGCTATAAGCCATTGCAATTCTAAATTAGTACAACCATTTAGCAATGGAGTGCTTTAGCGGTAGTGAGTGGTTTCGACAAATAGCAATTCATACAATTGCACAGTTTTCCAAAGAATATTTTTCTTAGCGCCAGTTTCTCTGCATTTCCTAATAGAATTTAATCAAATGCTAATTCTTTTATTTATTCAGCGAAGCATCAACAGTGATATTTAATTCCGTGAAGGCAGACAAGCTGCAGTTATTTTCCACACGCTCTTCAGGGTACCACACATTTGCAATTATGCCTCCCCAAGCGAAAAGCTATTGGCCCATCTACACCTAGAGCACGAAAGAGAAAGGCATTACTAGCTTCAGAAACAGATGAGCAACAGAAGCAAGCTGCCAAACTGTTAAGTGCACTAACAAACTAGGTTGTCCTGAAACAGGCAGGCAACGTGAAGCAAGACCCCAAGATTGTCCAGAGTCGCACTGCTCCAGTCATTCAGCTGAAACGTCGAGCAGCAGAGGAAGCAAGTCTGCAAACCGTTCGGATCGCACTACTCTGTCAGGCGAGCACTGCTGCAGCTGATTTAAATCAGGTGCATTCCATTCTAATACTAATTATGATTACAGTCTTCATCCAAATGTGGTTATTGGAAAATGGATAGATTATGCATGTATTCTCAGTTTTAATCAAAATCCTGACATTCGTTGTTTCATCATCTGTTTGTCTCGATCAAGTACATTCGATCAAGTATTGCAATTGGTGAAATCGATAAAATACATTTGCAAATATGTCAACAAAGGAAGCAATATGGCATTTTTGGGAGTGGCAAATATAACTGCATCCATCGATGGAATCAAGCATTATCAACTGGCCTTTCATTAGTAGCAATGAAGCAGTATGGGCATTTTATTTTTCCCAATCCGAAACGACATCCAACAGTTGTTCATTTGGCAGTGCACCTTGAAATGGACAGCGCTGTACTTCACAACAGAAATGCACATGCACGGCATTTCACCTTTCCACCAACGTTACTGCATTTTCTCTTTTGTGAAAGAGATATATTTGCAAAGCCTCTTTACTCTGAACTGCCAACATACTACACATGGAATGCAGCAGCGAAAAGTTTCAACGTCGCAAACAAGGTAAAGCAGTTGAAGGACTTTTCCAATTATATTAAACCAACCGCGTTAGGCGTTTGTACACTGTTCATAAAAACAATCAGAATGCTTTACTGCGATTACTTTAATCAACAAAATGGAAACATCCTTCCAAATTGAGAGACAGTTAGCGTCCGCTATGTCCTACTTATGTGAAGCTTCTTAAATCTTCTTGAAGAAGCGATGCGCATTGGGACACTTCACTAAGTAGCATCAATACTGACGACCGCAAATAGCACATTATTTGCAGAAAATTTTAACAACATATTTCCCCATCCAATCCAAAGAACTTTGGGAAAAATACAAGTTACATAGTGAAGACATCCTACATCCAAGTGCTGGCGAATCAAAATCCTGACATTCAATTCCGCGTATATAATGAGGCATTGGTTTCGATTGAGGACATATGTTTGGCAATCACTAATAAAGCACTGGTTCAATTGGGAATGGCTGCGCCAGACGATCTACAAACAACCTTTCCCGATTGTGAGTTGGAGCAGAAACACTTTGATATCAACAAATTAGTACTTTGTTCAAACGAATCTTCCAAAATTGATTCCAGGCGCGCATAGCTATGGCAGAATTATGCATGCAATTACCAGCCAAAGCGGGGGATTGTATTTCATGTGCGCCCCGGGGGCCAGGCAAAAGTTTTCACATTTCCTTTTGCTTGTACCATCGATCACGGGAAAAAATATTGCCTGGGAATCACATCTGGAATTGAGGCAACTTTTTAGATGGTGGCGAACAGCGATTCAGCTGAAATTGTCGTTGAATATGCAAATCACTGAGGCCAACATGCAATATCCACAAATTCTGAATGGGTAAGTACTCAATTTGTCAACTCATTAATGAATGAATGTACTATGCGCACAAAAAAACATTAGAAGGGGCTTCATTTACTAAAAGATTTGAGAGGAAATGACCAGCTCTTTGGTGGTACTCATTTTATTTCTGGGATTTCCGGCCCAAAATCTACCAGTTTACCAGATCAACACCCGCTGATTGACTTAATGCATGCCTGAAATCATCAGTTTATGGCAACACATACGGTTTGGGTTTGAGAAATATGCGTATACAACTCAACATGATGAAACCGCTGAGCGTTTGTAAAACAATTGTTGGATATTCGGAATGGGAAAATGTCAATCGATGATTCCACACGATGTTTCACATTTTCCAACAAACTTCTGTAACATCATGCGTCCACAGGCAATTGATTCATAAAGTTTTCCCAAATATTGCACATAATTACAAAAATCATCAGTGGTCAGTGCCGTGCAATATTGCAAAAAAAACAAGGATGTATATGACATGAATTTGAGGGATTCAAAACAAAATACCAAGGAGTGACAACGTATAAGTCCATCGATACTGTAATGAATCAAGGCAAGTTGTCAATTATCACTGAATTCTTGAATTCACTTGTTTCCAGGCATGCCACCACGTTATTAACATTGAAAATTGGCATGCCTATCATTTTTTCTCGAACATCAATCCCCCACAACTTGACGGTACCAGGCTTTTGTAAAAAATATGATGAACAATATCATGAAAGGGACAATTTTAAATGGAGAATTTAAAGGGAAGATATACTATTGCCCATCCCAATGATTCCAGGCGACATGCCATTCAATTCAAGCTTGCAGTTTCGGTGCGATCGCCCTTTTCAATGACCATCAACAAATCCAAGGACAATCTACAAATGGTGGACTACATTTGGAAAATCCAAGCTTTTCACATGGGCCTATATGGGAAGATTCAGCGTCAGAAAACCTTCCCGATTTATTCGTATACGCCAGACGGAAAAACAAAGAATATTGTATATCAAAGACACTTCAATAAACAAGAATTAAAATGAAGCTTAAATGTAAGTTTTTTTTCCCAAAAAAATTAACAAAAGGACAATGATCAAATAATTATTAAATATTGTTATACGAGGTTTCCTTTAAATTCAATTTCTTTTGAAGTAATTAGGGCGAATGAAATATATATATATATATATATATATATATATATATATATATATATATATATATATATATATATATATATATATATATATATATATATATATATATATATATCTTATTATATACTAATTTGACAAAACTGGACAACCTATTAGAATAACAAGGTTAAAAAGTAGTTGAAGTCAAACTAGAAAGACTTCTATAGGGGAAGCAACAGAATGGCGCAGTGTGCTGAATGACATGGAAAGAGTTAATTAATATTTTGAGTTTCTCTGTGACGTAGAGATTAAGTGTTCGCCTCTCGTTCCAAAGGTATTCAGTTTATTCCTCGGTGAAGCCATCAGGATTCTAGAGATTCCT
>JADZMA010002243.1:0-12756 GCA_020796225.1 Arion vulgaris
GATCCATCTATTACGTTTTGGTCGTCAATTAAAATGTCCCATATAAATACTGAAAAGTATGGGAGAGAAAATATAACCTTATCGTTGTTTTTGCAAGAATTCCTTAATATTATTGTTTTTTGGTTGTTAATTAAATGCGGAAATAATCTTTGCTATAATAATGTCCATGTATTCACTGAAAATAATCTTTGCTATAATAATGTCCATGTATTCACTGAAAATAATCTTTGCTATAATAATGTCTATATATTTACTGGAAATAATCTTTGCTATAATAATGTCTATATATTCACTGGAAATAATCTTTGCTATAATAATGTCTATATATTCACTGAAAATAATCTTTGCTATAATAATGTCTATATATTTACTGAAAATAATCTTTGCTATAATAATGTCTATATATTTACTGAAAATAATCTTTGCTATAATAATGTCTATATATTTACTGGAAATAATCTTTGCTATAATAATGTCTATATATTCACTGGAAATAATCTTTGCTATAATAATGTCTATATATTTACTGAAAATAATCATTGCTATAATAATGTCTATATATTCACTGAAAATAATCTTGGCATATCCTTTACAAGTCTTCGTCATCAACGACAGTAAACGAGTGGTTGATTTTCTAGGCACCACTTATATGTTCAGTAGTTTGTTTCTGAACGGCAAAGTCTATTTTCACCTTTCGTAAAAATCTCACGGAAACAAATTTGCTTCTAAACTTGCCGGTCGCGGAGTTCGAAGCAGGTACGCTTGTGTTGTGATCGAGTGCACTACCGCTTAAGCTACAGACGCCCACTTAACTAAGTATTACACAAGAGACCGACGTTAAAACTACTTTATTTACTACTTAGTGAATACATAAACATTAACAAAGATTATTTCAGGATATCAAGCCACAGCCCAATTCAAAATTACATAGGGGACTCTCGCCGATGCTACGGAGTAGTTCGTGTACTGCAGCTGAGATCTTCCCGTGTAAGAAAAGATCGGAGCACACATGGTTAGTCACCGAAGTGCAATGATAATGGCACTATCAATCAATCAGTCAACATTACTATGCCTTTCTCTACGTTTATATTGCTATTTATGTTCATGTTTTTTGGGCGTGTGCATATTCATTTCCAAAAGACAAATAAGCATTGATTCTACACAATGTGGGAACTATATGAATAATGAATACCATTGAGTGCTTTTCTGAATAGCGAAGCATAGAACCAATGTTTCTTCGTACATGTTGTAAATGGGACTAAGATAGGTTATACTCGAGGTCGTTGACACCACAATGAGAAAGCAAACAGCTACAGAAACAGTGAGGACAAAACCTGCACGGAAGCAAACATTTACAGAAACAGAGGGAACACAAACTGTACAGAAACAAACAGCTACATAAACTGGAGGAACACAAACTGTACAGAAACAAACAACTACATAAACTGGAGGAACACAAACTGTACAGAAACAAACAACTACATAAACTGGAGGAACACAAACTGTACAGAAACAAACAACTACATAAACTGGAGGAACACAAACTGCACAGAAAAAAACAGCTACATAAACTGGAGGAACACAAACTGTACAGAAACAAACAACTACATAAACTGGAGGAACACAAACTGCACAGAAAAAAACAGCTACATAAACTGGAGGAACACAAACTGTACAGAAACAAACAACTACATAAACTGGAGGAACACAAACTGCACAGAAAAAAACAGCTACATAAACTGGAGGAACACAAACTGTACAGAAACAAACAACTACATAAACTGGAGGAACACAAACTGTACAGAAACAAACAACTACATAAACTGGAGGAACACAAACTGTACAGAAACAAACAACTACATAAACTGGAGGAACACAAACTGTACAGAAACAAACAACTACATAAACTGGAGGAACACAAACTGTACAGAAACAAACAACTACATAAACTGGAGGAACACAAACTGCACAGAAACAAACAACTACATAAACTGGAGGAACACAAACTGTACAGAAACAAACAACTACATAAACTGTAGGAACACAAACTGTACAGAAACAAACAACTACATAAACTGGAGGAACACAAACTGCACAGAAACAAACAACTACATAAACTGGAGGAACACAAACTGTACAGAAACAAACAACTACATAAACTGGAGGAACACAAACTGTACAGAAACAAACAACTACATAAACTGGAGGAACACAAACTGTACAGAAACAAACAACTACATAAACTGGAGGAACACAAACTGTACAGAAACAAACAACTACATAAACTGGAGGAACACAAACTGCACAGAAACAAACAACTACATAAACTGGAGGAACACAAACTGTACAGAAACAAACAACTACATAAACTGGAGGAACACAAACTGTACAGAAACAAACAACTACATAAACTGGAGGAACACAAACTGTACAGAAACAAACAACTACATAAACTGGAGGAACACAAACTGTACAGAAACAAACAGCTACATAAACTGGAGGAACACAAACTGCACAGAAACAAACAACTACATAAACTGGAGGAACACAAACTGTACAGAAACAAACAACTACATAAACTGGAGGAACACAAACTGTACAGAAACAAACAACTACATAAACTGGAGGAACACAAACTGTACAGAAACAAACAACTACATAAACTGGAGGAACACAAACTGTACAGAAACAAACAGCTACATAAACTGGAGGAACACAAACTGTACAGAAACAAACAACTACATAAACTGGAGGAACACAAACTGCACAGAAAAAAACAGCTACATAAACTGGAGGAACACAAACTGTACAGAAAAAAACAACTACATAAACTGGAGGAACACAAACTGTACAGAAACAAACAACTACATAAACTGGAGGAACACAAACTGTACAGAAACAAACAACTACATAAACTGGAGGAACACAAACTGTACAGAAACAAACAACTACATAAACTGGAGGAACACAAACTGTACAGAAACAAACAGCTACATAAACTGGAGGAACACAAACTGCACAGAAACAAACAGCTACATAAACTGGAGGAACACAAACTGCACAGAAACAAACAGCTACATAAACTGGAGGAACACAAACTGTACAGAAACAAACAACTACATAAACTGGAGGAACACAAACTGTACAGAAACAAACAGCTACATAAACTGGAGGAACACAAACTGTACAGAAACAAACAACTACATAAACTGGAGGAACACAAACTGTACAGAAACAAACAACTACATAAACTGGAGGAACACAAACTGTACAGAAACAAACAGCTACATAAACTGGAGGAACACAAACTGCACAGAAACAAACAGCTACATAAACTGGAGGAACACAAACTTCACAGAAACAAACAGCTACATAAACTGGAGGAACACAAACTGTACAGAAACAAACAACTACATAAACTGGAGGAACACAAACTGCACAGAAACAAACAACTACATAAACTGGAGGAACACAAACTGTACAGAAACAAACAACTACATAAACTGGAGGAACACAAACTGTACAGAAACAAACAGCTACATAAACTGGAGGAACACAAACTGCACAGAAACAAACAGCTACATAAACTGGAGGAACACAAACTGCACAGAAACAAACATTTATAGAAACAGAGGGAACACAAACATACAGCTACAGAAACAGAAAACACAAACTGCACAGAAATAAACAGTTATAGAAACTGAGGGGAAAACATATTGCACAGGCATAAACAGCTACATGAACTGGGAACACATACTTCACAGAAACAAACAGCTACAAAAACAGTGGAAACACAAACTTCACAGAAACAAACAGCTACAAATACAGTGGGAACACAAACTTCACAGAAACAAACAGCTACAGAAACTGGGGGAACTCAAACTTCACAGAACGAAACAGCTACAAAAACAGTGGGAACACAAACTTCACAGAAACAAACAGCTACAGAAACAGTGGGAACACAAACTTCACAGAAACAAACAGCTACAAAAACAGTGGGAACACAAACTTCACAGAAACAAACAGCTACAGAAACAGTGGGAACACAAACTTCACAGAAAGAAACAGCTACAAAAACAGTGGGAACTCAAACTGCTCGTGATGATAACGATTTGATAAAATAGTAGGTGGAATATTGGCATTTTATCATTAAGCGTTAGTGAACTCGATCCAACCCAAGCTTACCTGTTTCAAATCCCGCGGCGGTCGGTTTGGAATCACATTTGATCCCGTGGATTACGGACGGTAAAAATAGACCTCACCGTTAAGAAAACTATGGCAAACTAATGAACATAGAAGTGGTGCCTAGAAAATCAACAACTCGTTTACTCTGGTTGATGTCGCCGTCCTGTGAAGGACATGTCACGATTTTAATGGTGCCTAGAAAATCAACAACTCGTTTACTCTGGTTGATGTCGCTGTCCTGTGAAGGATATGTCACGATTTTAGTGGTGCCTAGAAAATCAACAACTCATTTACTCTGGTTGATGTCGCCGTCCTGTGAAGGATATGCTACGATTTTAGCTTCATTTCATTCCACCAGTATTATATATTAAGAAGTAAAAGCACGGATAAAAATGGCCTGAAGAAACTAATGGGCTAGTGATCACACAGGTAGTGAAAGGGATGATGCATACTACCAACCAGTAGCAGCGTGTGGTCATTTTATCTTGGTGGGGCCCGGCAATAATTTCGGAAAAATCGACGTTTTTGGAGTATTTACTATTATTTGTCTATTCCGGGAAGTTATTACCCTTTCAGAGAAAGAACAAATCCTTCTGTTCTGCAACAGCTTGATACTAAAGACAGTTGACTATTAAATAATATAAAAAAGGACAAATGTTTCTGTTCTCCAACAGCTTGATACTAAAGAGAGTTGACTATTAAATAATAGAAAACCAAGGACAATTATATATTTGGCACACATCAAGAGACAGGAGCGCCTAGAGAAGATTTTTTAAAAAAAAAGCTTCTCTGGAACGCATATTGAACATGCGTCACCTACATGACAACACAACCAAAATAGCAACGCGCACTTGTGAATGAGACTATTCTCTGAGATATCGGCGAAACAGGAAAATGCATAGTCACCGTTTCGGCCAACTCTTATGCATTGTACGCCAATGCTCTGTGATAATTGTAGTCACTCATTTCAACGGAACTGACCATTTGAGTGCTCGCGACGTTCAGGTCACTGCCTTCCGATCATGTTCCTCTGATGATCGTAGTCGATTTGCTCTGGAGAATCGCTTTATTTCTTTATATGGTACCTTGCGACCTCATGGACTCAACGCTCTACATTTCTATGCTTGTTAGTACTTTCTCTTCTCATGCTCTATATTTTATATGTAGAATGTATTATGTATTATGTATATAGAATGACCCAATTTGGGACAATTCCCTAAAACTAATCTTATCCTATGATGGTTTGTTATTCATTACTATTATTTTCTATAATTGTATACTATTTTAGTATAAATTGTGGATTCAATCAATAATTAAACGGACTATTTAATCTAGAGTCCTCGTTTATCTGGGAAGTAGTTTGGCCGCGTAATAACGAATATATCTTCCGGTTGAATGAAAATTACGTAATTGTTTTGGCAATTATCAATGCAATAGCGATCATAGGTCAGAGATCGCAATGTTACATCTTTGATAGGAAAATTTTAAACGCTCCACGGAAATAGTGCATGGCACAATGCGTGAAACATTAGATGGAAAATGATGAGTTTGTCTATATAATATTTTTAAATAAAGAAATGTTCTATATTAATATGATTGTTATATTCTTCTGATATAATATTTATATGTTAGTGTTATATATTCAACTTTCAAAGCTAATCAGTGTCAAGTTAAAAGTAATAATTACGAAAAATTACTTCTAAAATAATAAGTACACGTTAATTCTTGTTGGTTTGGTAGGACGGTTCTTACTGGCTCCTAATGACCATGGATGTATACTAACAAGGAACGAAAAATGCTGAATTTCAGTTTTTCAGACTGTTTGTGATATTTTATCGTTAAATATCGACTTTCAAAGCTAATCATATTCCCGTTGAAAGTAATAATTATGAACAAATAATGTATAAAATAATAAGTACACGTTACTCAATATTTTTGATGGGGCAGGACCCTACTATCCCTTAATAACGAGCCGCCCCTGCTACCAGCTCAATATAGAAGAACAAGTTGTAATTTGTCGGCAACGAACAGGGCACAATAGACTGAGATACCATCTGTTTAACAAGTACAAAATAGGCCCTTCTGACATATGCACATGTGGCACCAGCAAGAATGACAGAGACACATACACTGCAAGAATGTCCAACATACACGGAACAGAGAGAAAACACATGGCCAATCCCGATATCAGTCCAAGACAAGCTATTTGGAGATGTGAATTAACTCCGGTTGACCACTAACTACTTTAGAAGTATAAAATCGATATCTGAAACGTTGGTAGAAGAAGAAGCAGAAGATTCACTAACTGTGAAGTCTATCAAGTAATATTAACAATATTTTTTGGATATCTTCAAAAGTTCTTCAGATGGAAATTCAGAAGGAAATTCAGAAGGAAATTCAGATGGAAATTCAGATGGAAATTCAGATGGAAATTCAGAAGGAAATTCAGATGGAAATTCAGATGGAAATTCAGATGGAAATTCAGATGGAAATTCAGATGGAAATTCAGATGGAAATTCAGATGGAAATTCAGATGGAAATTCAGATGGAAGTACTCATTAGTTTTTGTTATATAGTAATATTCCTCTTCTTCTTCTTCGAACGCTCCATATCGACCCTTTGTTAAACCACTCTTTGTGGTTTGTGTGTGATCTGAGCCTAAGAGCGATTGTACGTTGTGTCAGTTATGCGTCTACGGGTGCCTAGGCCAGCACATCCGTTTTCTTGCAGCACTTTTTATTTGCTAGGGTAGCTCTGCCTAAACCTTGGTAATATAAACATTTATGTATTTTTTATCGTTGCTTAGCGGGTTTAGCTGATTCATACACCAGTGGGAAGCGCCTGAATGAAGCTATAATTTTTTTTTATATTTATGAACTTAAACACAAATATAGACCAGATTAGGTGCTAAGTCGTTAGGACGTTTGTCTTTCGTTTCGTAGGGCTGGAGGTGGGGGGAGTTAGGATCAGGCCGGCGCGGATGTGTTGACTTGTGGGTTTTTCAGGAGAGTCCTGGCTCTTTTGAGATAGCTATAGAGTTCATGTGGGCGTCTGTAGCTTAAGCGGTAGTTAGCTCTATCACAACCCAAGCGTACTTGGTTCAAACTTCGCAATGCAGGCAATTTGGAAGGAAATTCGTTTCCGTTGGAAATTTACAAAAGGTAAAAATAGACCTCACCGTTCAGAAAGCAATGGCAAACTTCTTCGTTTCTTCACCTTTCAGCTCCCAACGGAGCACATGTCTTCAACAAACTTCCTCCAGCTCTTCCTCTCTCTTGCCACCCCTTCCAATTCTTTCCATTTTTTATCTATCCTTTTAATATCAGCCTTCAGCTCTCTTCTCCGGGTCTGTCTAGACCTTCCCCTACACCTCTTTCCCTACGGGTTAATGTCAAACTACTGAACATATAAGTTATGCCTAGAAAAATCAACGATTCACTTACAGGTTGATGGCTACGCCCTGTAAAGGATATGCCATGATTTTCATATTATTCATGCATTGTAAAATACTCTCAGAAGTTAGCATGATATTTCTGCTGAGGTGGGCTGAGTCATATGGGAAAAACCCAATGCAGTGAAGTGTAACCCTGTCCTTAGAACCTTCAGATTGCTAATCACATTTTGTGAAAATCAATTAATGTATGGGTAGTGACGACAATCCTAGTTAACCTACATTCATGAATGTCAAACACAGTTTGATGTGTACTTTTAACATCATAATCCGCCCGAGTGGTTACCGCGACACAAATTTGGGGTGTAAAGAATAGAACCACTATTACCTGCCACGCATGTCGTAAGAGACGAATAAGGAGGTTAGGCTGAAATCGGATACACGTGTCCTAAACGTGTAGAAGTATATGCATTTAGGGGCCTACTAAACCAATGTGCAACGTATACACGTTCTTTGCAAAGATCAAACACATCGCAGTAAAAGTGATTAAAATTGGTCGTAAAGAACGAACGCAAAGAAGAAGAAGAAGAAGAAGAACATCATCATCATCAAGTAGCTTTCGGAACTTGACTCCCATGACAGCAGTCCTGAAAACTCTCTGTTCTGTGCAAGTTGACCGTCGTCAGGAACAGTCATTCTCAGATCGTCAATGAAAATTTGCCCTCATCGTCTTCTTTGTCTTCCTCTCATTCTTCTTCCAGACACCATTTCCTCAACAATTACCATCTTTAAGCACTCATATCGTTTGATGTGTTCGAAGTATTACTTTTTTTCATTGATGTTATTCTCTTTAATAACCATCTCTCTCCAATATTTGCTGTTGTAGAATAGATATCCTGCAATCATGGGTACATTGAAATGATACATTCCTCCAACTTCGAAAATATAAAAACACATAGTGGGCACATATTTCACAGTTAAGGCAGTTGGAAATGTTTTGCCTCACTGTGTCTATGTTGTCTGTTGTATATGACTGTGTCTATGTTGTCTGTTGTATATGACTGTGTCTATGTTGTCTCTTGTATACGACTGTGTCTATGTTGTTTGTTGCATATGACTGTGTCAATGTTGTCTCTTGTATACGACTGTGTCTATGTTGTCCCTTGTATATGACTGTGTCTATGTTGTCTGTTGTATATGACTGTGTCTATGTTGTCTCTTGTATACGACTGTGTCTATGTTGTTTGTTGCATATGACTGTGTCAATGTTGTCTCTTGTATACAACTGTGTCTATGTTGTCTGTTGCATATGACTGTGTCTATGTTGTCCCTTGTATATGACTGTGTCTATGTTGTCTGTTGTATATGACTGTGTCTATGTTGTTTGTCGTTGACCAAATAATTACCCTACGACTAATTTTGGAGGAACATATTGAGAAGCAACAACCACTCATACTAAATTTCATCGATTTTAAAAAGCCTTTGATAGTCTTCACAGAATCTCTCTGTGGAATATTCTGAGATGCTATGGAATACCAGACAAAATAATAAACATTATTAAGAGCCTCTATGATGGTTCACAGTGTGCAGTTCGCACTGATGGTGGACACAGCGACTGGTTTATGGTTGAAACCGGAGTAAAGCAAGGCTGTATTCTAACTACGCTATTGTTTGGAGTGGCCATTGACTGGGTGATGCGAAAATGTTGCAGGGCAAAACTGGCATCGATTGGGTAGAAAATCGTCAACTAGAAGATTTGAATTTTGCAGGTGATATTGCCTTGTTAAGTAGAAACAACCAAGATATGAAAAAAAAAACAGACAACTTGTCATCTATAGCATCAAAAGTTGGACTGCAGATAAGCTATGAAAAACAAATATAATGAAGACACCTATGGCAAGTAATGCAGATATCACACTGAAATCTAAAATGATAAAAATAACAGAGCAGTTCACCTATTTAGGTAGCAATTTTGATTGCACAGGAAATGTTAAAAGAAATTATGATACGAATTGGCAAAGCAACATCAGCTTTTAAAAGTCTAAATAAAATATGGAACTGCAAGTTATTAGAACTAAATTACGAATTTTTAATTCAAATATTGTATCAATCCTAACATATGCCAGCGAGAGTTGGAAAATAACTAATGATATAGAAAGCAAGTTGAATGCATTTGAAAAAGATGTCTGCGAAAAATAATGAATATAAAATGGAACGAATTCAGGAGAAGTTATGAAATCAGAGACATGTCTGGTCAACCACTAGTGACAACTGTTATAAGAAAGAGAAGATGGAGATATGTTGGGCACACCTTGAGGAGAAATGATCAACGAATATCAAAGCAGGCATTGAAGTGGGATGCAAAGGGTTCAAGAAAGAGAGGTCGACCTAAGGAGACCCTGAAACGAACTTTGCTGAGAGAGGCAGGAAATATCGGTCTCAGTTCCATGGAGGAGATTGAGCGAGTTGCCCAGGATAGAGCGGTATGGAGAAATTACTTGCAGGCCCTATGTAACGTATAACGGTACGAGAGGGATTATTATTATGTTGTCTGTTGCATATGACTGTGTCTCTGATCTTTCTTTCTTTCACCAATCCTGTTTTGTCTCACAGTCAGAATAAGAAGAGATTTCTAGAACGGGCTTTTGTCTGCGCTTCATAACAATGTTTTTCACCTCCTTTGTTATCTCTGATCGCCACCTTTTGCGTGGTCTTCTTTTGCTTTTATCCAGTGCATCAGAGTAACATTTCTTTTGAGACGCCCAGCCTGTTGACGATCTGTTTCGGTGGCCAAACCATTTTATTTGTAGTTTCTTTATGAAATTCAGTTCTGATGACGTACCCAATGTTTCCTGATGTATTCATTGCTAAACCTGTTCTCTTCTTGTTACTTCCTGAATTCTGCGTAGACACTTCATTTCTATCGTGACCAGTTTTCTTATATCATTTAGTGTCTATTGTGTATGTTGTATATGATTGTGTCTACAATATCTTACATAGGACTATGTTTATGATGTATGTTGTATAGGATTGTGTTTACAATATCTTGCATAGGACTATGTTTATGGTGTATGTTGTATATGATTGTGTCTACGACATCTTACATAGGACTATGTTTATGATGTATGTTGTATATGATTGTGTCTACAATATCTTGCATAGGACTATGTTTATGGTGTATGTTGTATAGGATTGTGTTTACAATATCTTGCATAGGACTATGTTTATGGTGTATGTTGTATAGGATTGTGTCTACGATATCTTACATAGGACTATGTTTATGGTGTATGTTGTATAGGATTGTGTCTACGATATCTTACATAGGACTATGTTTATGTTGTATGTTGTATATGATTGTGTCTACGACATCTTACATAGGACTATGTTTATGATGGATGTTGTATAGAACCAACGTCTAGTGCCCTGTGGTTCGGGTAGCTTTTCTTACTGTGGAGGAAGGAACACGCCTCTCTCCAAAGGTTCGTTCCCAAGTTTAGAAATCGGGACATTTTATTCAGATATTCTTGATCTCAATATAATTGAGATAGAGTTTCTAATATAGTCGGAGACTGACGATAAAACGTAGGTCCCGTGTTAAGTTGAGCACGTTAAAAATCCTCTGACAATTACAGTGGTCGAAAGGTAGCATAAGAAGAAGAAGAAGAAGAAGACGGTGAGGTCCTATAAAGGATTTGCCACGATTTTTATTTTCAGTACACTGTTGTATAAATTGACTAGATTAGATGGCAAGCGATGTTGACAGTGAGATGTGTACTGATTTGCAATTCACTGAATGTTTAGTACAGTTGGGTGAATACAGAGTTCATGTGTGTACTTGATAATGTGGAACAGTGGTATTAAAAGAGTAAGAGTGGAGGTGTGGGTGTTTTAAAATTATAGTTGTTCATGCTATAATTATGGGTGATATGTATATCATATGCTAGTTTGGCATTATTTGCACTTCTTATGTTTGTGAAATTCAAAGCACGATGAGAAGAGGGTTGGGGTTGGGTGGGGGGTTAATATATTTTCAAGAATATTAACTATTTTTTAAATACATCATTGTTTTACATACACTAAAATGTTGTTATCAACAAAGCAATACTTTTGCAACATATGGCCAAATTATATGGCAATATGTTTGTTAGTTTTTTTTCTGTTAATTTTTTTAAAAGACAGACCTTTATAGAGTTTTAAAGTCGAACGATTGGCTTCATTGCACCGGATTTTACCCCATATGGATCGGTCCCTCTCCGTAGAAATAGCACGCCACTTGCCGAAAGTATTGCACAAAGTACGAACTCCGTAGCTCCAGCAACATTCATAGGGGTCTCTGGAAAAAACTGCAAT
The DNA here is from genome assembly GCA_020796225.1 of Arion vulgaris. NCBI lineage: Eukaryota > Metazoa > Mollusca > Gastropoda > Stylommatophora > Arionidae > Arion > Arion vulgaris. The sequence continues at coordinate 11,927 of JADZMA010002243.1, forward strand.
CGTGAACAGAACGGCGCGAACCGGATTCGAACCCACGACCTTCGACTCGCAAGGCAAAGGGCGTAACCACTTAGCCACAGAGACAACCCTTGTTCTGGGTGAGTCTCCCAGCCTTAAAAATGGGCGTTGCTACTATTAGGGTTATGAAACACTTGAGTCAATAAATTATTTGTAAGTGATTTATAGAGTGAGTGTGAGTCTTGATGGTGGAAAGGTTAGAACTCTTGCTTCGTAAGTGTGTAGTTTCATGATCAAATTCCATCGCAGACGGGAAATTATTTTTCCGTTCGTATGTTCTTATGTTCACCAAACATCAATAGGTTACCAGAGAAACACTGGGAGTATAGGCTGCAGGGAGGGCGATGTCGATCTTATCATTCACTGCGTGTTGGTAATCAATGACAACTACCTGTCTAGCATACTCCTCTTTCTTCTCTTCTTCTTTTTCATCGAACGCTCCATATCGACCACTTGTTAACCACTCTGTGTGATGTGTATGTGATCTGAGCCTAGGAGCGATTTTACATTACTCTAGTTATGCACCTGTAAGTAGGTCAGCACATCCGACTTCTGGGATGCTTGTTATTTACTATGGTAGATTCCATAATTCCTACATTAGTCGCCTCTTACAACTTACCTGTAGGTCGCAGTGGTACTATTCTTTGCTGCCCTTGCGGGCCCTGGCACTACACTGGCGTTCTTTCTTCTCTACTCCTTGATAAAGACGTTTTCATCGAAACGTTGGTGTATCTTGTTTTTTGTATTTTGAAGAAAAAAAAACACTGCTGTGTAAAGGATACGCACCTTGTAACGGATACGCACCTTGATGA
>JADZMA010002244.1:0-12755 GCA_020796225.1 Arion vulgaris
GTGATGTGTAATTGAAGTGGGGGAAAGGGGGCGATGAACAAAGGGACGTAGAACAAGCTAGTAGAACCGGTTTAAATAGTAAATAGACAAAGGATACGCAATGCGTACCTGGCAAATTTTATTTATCCTGGGGCTGCTTTAAGTTGAACACCCTGTACTACTGGCTTAGTATTTTTTAAAAAGATGACGCAAAACATTAAACAGTGTACCGACTCATTCATTATAATTTGCTAGACCGAAGTTCGGATGCGTCGGTCCTAGATGCAGGAGCTGCATGGAACCGGTGCCAACGTATTTCAGTTATCGGCACATATAACAACTTTGAGTGGCTTGGTTGATAAGAACGTACGCAAATAAGTATGCATTGAGTGATTGCAATATAATGCATCCAGATTGCCTCGTGAGTCGAAGGTCGTGGGTTCGAGTCCGGCCCGCGTCATTCTGTTCACGGTGCAGTTTTCCAGAGACTCTTTGGGATTGTTGCTGGAGCTCGGTTCGTGCTTTGTGCAATACTCTCGGCAGTTGGCGTCCCAGTTCTCGGGGTGGGAACGAGCCGTATGGAGTAAAACCAAGTGCAATTAAGTCAATCCTTTGGCTTTTAAAACCTTTTTAAATTTGATGGATGAGAGGAGAATCAGGTCTACCTGAGAGCCGTTTCGGTCAGGAGTAAAATCTCACAACTTGGAAATTTGATCATGGGACATCAGGCATATGAAGCTGCACACTCTCTATCCCAGATATCTTTATATACAAAACCACACATAAGGTCGGCCAACTGAGGTCCCAAACTAGCTGATCAATAAATCCACATTGTCCCAAGTATTAAGGCTTCCGGAGAAAACAAATATTACCAAACATGGGAGTCGAAACACAAACGTTTTTATTACGATACCACTGCCTGCCTACAGACGGGCTTAGGCACCCACTGCCTGGCCCTCAGACGCTTACGCACCCACTCCCCAGCCCTACGGGGACGGCTCGGCACCCATGCCTAGCCCTACAGACGAGCTTCGGCACGCATGCCTGGCCCTACAGACGAGCTTACGGCACCTGCCTAGTCCTACAGACGGCTTACGGCACCCACTGCCTACCCCTACAGCCGAGCTTACGGCACCCACTGCCTAGCCCTCCCAGACGAGCTTGGCACCCACTGCCTGGCCCCTACAGACGAGCTTACGGCACCTGCCTAGCCCTACAGACGAGCTTACGCCCCCTGCCTACCCCTACAGACAGGCTTACGCACCCACTGCCTAGCCCTCAGACGGCTTACGGCACCCACTGCCCTAGCCCTACAGATTGAGCTTCAGAAACCACTGCCTGCCCTACGAGAGCTTACGGCACCCCTGCCTGCCCTACAGACGAGTTTAGGCACCCAGCCAGCCCAGGGGAAGATTACGGCCCCCACTGCTAGCCCCGGCGACACGGCCCCCTGCCAGCCCTACAGACGACACACCCATTTCCTAGCCCTACAGACGACTTGGCACCCACTGCCTAGTCCTACAGACGGCTTACCCCACTGCTAGCCCACGACGGCTTACGGCACCCACTGCCTAGTCCACAGACGAGTTTCCACCCACTGCCGCCACAGACGAGCTTGGCCCCCATGCCCTCCCCCCAAACGGTTTCGGCACCCTGCCAGCCCACAGCCGAGCTTACGGCCCCACTGCCAGCCCCACAGACGACCTACGGCCCCCTTGCCACCCCCCTACAGACGGCATTTTTAATGGCCCCCTTGGGGCCCCCAGCATAAGGGGCTGGACCCACCCGCAAGATTGAAACAGTAAATAACCCTTCTTGTTAATACATTAGATTTTTAAAACAAAAATAGGCCCCTTTGCTGGGCTCGAAGGTAAGCAAAGAATAGTCCACTGCGACCTACAAGGCATGTCGTGGAGGCGACTGATGTAGGGCCATATGGAAACTACCCCAGTAAATAAAACGGTCCCTAAATCGGATGGCTGGCCTCTTGTAGGCGCATAACTAAAATGCGTAGAATCACTCTTAGGCTCAGATCACATACAAAATTTCACAGAGTGGTTAAAAGGCAAATGCGAAGAAGAGTTATTATTCATGGAGAAAAGTATTACAAGTTCGGGAAAATTTCCATTCTAAAAGAATAACAACAGGACCGTTGGAACTTCTGCTCAATGACTCCTTCTTCGTCGTCTTCCGCCATTTTGATCATTCGTATTGTGATAAAATGAACATCCTACACAAAAACGTTTTTACGTTACATCATTCAGCGCCATTTTGGGGCTCTATCGTGCTTATTCTCGGCGATGTGTCCGGTTTCAGCCAGCGTTTACTGCAGGGTTTGCTCTCCGTCAGCCTTTGGCTGTCCCAGCCGACCAGCAAGTTTCAATGATTACAAGATAAATTAGGTTTTGACTGATTACTCCCAAACAATAAATCAAGTGACATGCCTACCGGGGTAGGCGGTCATGTCTCTCCACAACTCTTTCTGCTTGGTCATGTAATCAGTTCTGGTCGCTCTTTAGTTGAACCATGATGTCAGTCCACCCAACATCTTCTCACTGTCTTACACGATATCTCCGTCCCTGAATTTTACCTATAATCAAAATTTCCCAAACCCTCTCTTCGTATTATATGCCGAAGAACCTTTATTGTCTGCTTCTTATGATATCTTTGTTGCAGGAATGATTTGCCTCAGTTGCTTTCTTAGTTGTCTGTGGAATTTTCAGCATTCTTCTCCCAAAACTACTTTCTGTTTCAATGATCTTATTGTTTCGTTCTGATTCGCTGCCTTTTCATAAGTACTCTTTTTTCGCAATATCTTTGGGAGGAGTTCACGAAAGTTTTTTTTTAATGCTTTTTATTTTGTTTTCTAATTCCCATTTTTAATCCCACCCTGTTTTTAAAATTTTTCCCCGGAAACTTAATCAATAACCCGTTTAATTTTTTAATTTATTTTGATATTCATTTTTTTTTAGGGAACAACCATAACCTTTTTCTTTTATTCATGTTTAACCCTTTTTCTTTCATTTTCTATCACTAAATAAAATTATCAAGTCTTGTTAATTTATAGCCCAAAAAAAATTGTCTCATCAGCGTATTTTTAAAATTGTTCTTTTTTGTCCCCCAAACTATTATTTCTGCCTTTTCTTAAATATGCCCATATTTTTTTCCCGTATAGGTTGAAAGGTCTGATGAAAAGTACCCCCATCTAAAGGCGTCCCAACACCCCCTTTTAGTAATTTGCACTACTTTTTTCACCCTAGTCCGCGACGGAACCCCGTCAGATTTTTTTTTCCATGAATCGATGAAACAGCGGTAAAACAATTGCTTCATATAAAAATATGTGTCATTTTTATAAAAAAAACAGATTTTCACGTGAAATTTTGTAACATATTCTGATCGGGAAAATTCTATGATTATATGTTGGCTTTTTTAAACGAAATTTTGTTCGATGGTCACTACCATTATTTTAACCTTGAAAAATTTCCCTTTTGGGAATTTTTTATAAACATCGTATTTACGTAAAAACATTATAAACTTCTCTTTATTAAAATTTTCTTTTTCTAGAAACTTTTTTCTTTTTTAAGGGAAACTTTACGTCTGCGGCGTAAATTTCTACCAGATTTCCCCATTTCTCTGTGCTACGAACCCGGGTTTTTGCTTTCGACGCCCCCTTGCCCGTTGCAGTTGTGATTTTCCCTGTGAATTTTTTTCGTCTTTTTATTTGCCAACGATATCCAGCAATCCCAAAAACAAATTTTAAATTTTTCTTTTATATTTAAAATTTTTTTCCCCCTTTCAGTTGATTTTTTGTATCAGTATCATCCCCCGACGTTCTGAGTTCGAATCACGCTGCGGAAAGTTTGCAAATTTTCCCGTTGATTTTAACAAAAAAGGACGATGGCGCCACCGTTCGAAAGCAAATGGCAAACTACTGAACTTTTGTGGTCCCCTAGAAAAATCAACGACTTGTTTACTGTGGTTGATGGCGGGTCCCGGGATATGCCACGTTTTTAAAATCAGACCCAACGGTAATATTAAATATCCCACACTAGACCCTTGGCTGTCCAAAGTGAACCATTGTCCGATAGACAGCAATAAATAATGACGGGCCCCGATCTTTATCGCCACTATTCAATTTACTTTGAGAAGTCTATTATTGTATTGTGTTTTTAATTAAAATAACTAGTAATCATTTCAGTATTCTGTTAATTGTCTTTTTTTTAAATTTAAAAATTATAGGTTTTTTCATGTTTAAAAGTTTTTTTTAAAAATTTTAAAATTCATTCTTAGCGTCGAAGTTTTGGACAAAATAAAAGTCTAGTAGAATTTAAAATTAATTTTTAAAAGATCATCTACTTTTTTCTTTTTTTTAAAACCTTTTTTCTGTGACTTTTAATTTTTTTAGTTTAACTTAATGTGATAATTAGTGATGAAATCTTGATCATGTCTTCTTTTTAGGGAACATACATTGAACAAGCACTTTTTATGTCATTGAAAGTTTTTTAGGCCCTTGAGCTTTGATAAATTATTAATAAAAATTTACAAAAACAATGATACAAAAAATCAGATTTTTTGTATAAACCCTAATTTTTTTATATATTTGGGTTTAAAGGAAAATGATTTACCAGTTTTTTTCATTTTTTCAAAAACTTTCTTGATTTTTTTAAAATGTATTGACTACTAGATCAAATTTCATTGAAAAATTACCCTTTCAAATTTTCCCCCAATCTTTGACCTTAGTCTTTAATGATGATCAACTTTAACCTTTCTGGGGAAAAATTTTTCCCCACACAACCTCTATCCCCGGTTTTTTAAAAAAAAAAGTAATAAATATTTTTTAATGTTATTGCAAGGTTGAAGTATTTTGTTTTGGGAGATCATAATAATATTATTTATTGAACTTTTGATCTGGGTGCTCATTTTTGTTCCAAAAACCAAAAACAATTTAGAAAAATAAAAAAAGCATATTGGAAAAAATTTCACCTAGAAATCAGAGGTTAATTTTTTTGTATTCATATATTTCTTGATTTATCAAATATGTTGTGCTGTTCGGGAGTGACCCCTTTGAATAGTGTAAATTTATTTTTACTTATGTATGCACACCCTCACATCAAACATGCTGAATACTTATTTGGTAAATCATTTATATATGTTGAGTAAATATAAATGACCATTTAGTTCAAACCAAAAAATTGAAAGTTTTTGAAGAAGTTTAAAAAAAAGAAAATGTAATGATCTTGCAATAGTTTACTTTGAAATTGCTAATAGATTTTATTTTTTCCAAAAACTTTAAAAGCAGTTTTTAAACAATTTAACCCCAAATTTTAAAAGGCACAACTTTTAAAAAAATGAAAATCCTATAAAAAAAAAACAAATAAGAAAAGATTACTTTGTTTTTTAATTTTAAAAACCGGGTACAATAATATGAGACTTAAGTAAAACGAAAAAATGGAAAAAATCGGTCCAGTCATTATTTTTGTGTTAAACCCGGCAATGGTTCCTTTTTGGGCAGCTTTGTCTAGGTGGGGTATTTAAATTACCGTTGATTTTTTATACAAAAAGTCAACCGAAAGGGGGATAAATAATGTTTGAAATATAAAAAAAATTTTAAAAATTTTTATTTAGCATTGCTGGGTATAATTGGAAAAAAAAATGTAAGAAAAGAATTCCAGGGTCACAAACTGCAGCGGTTAAAAATGGGCCTAAAAACAAACCCGAGAAAATGGAAATGGTAAGTCTGGTATTTTTTGACGGTTGCAGGCGAAAATTGCCAGAAGAAAAAAAATGTTTATTTTGAAAATTTGAGAAAAGAAGTTTAATGTCGTTCACGAAAAACGATTTTGGGGAAAAAAATTTTCCCAAATTTTCAAATTCCCAAAAAAATTTGTGACCATTGAACAAAAAATTTTGTTTAAAATAGCTTCTCAACATAGAATCCGGGAAATTTTTAGATCTTTGAAAATCCAATTACCCCGTGAACAATCGGTTTTACTATATGAATGAAAATATTTCATATGAAAAACAATTGTTTTTTCGCCCGTTTCCCTCGATTCGATAGAAAAAAAACAATGGCTGACTTTGTGGTTTTTTAAAAACAAGGACTTTTGAAAAAAAAATAGTAAAAATTTCCCAAAAGCGGTTTTCCCAAAGCAAATATGACGCCGGGTCTGTGTCTTACTCCCAACTGTTTTCTCCTGGGTAAATTCCGCTTTTATTCCCCTAGTCTTTTTGGGGCTTTTTTGCCAGTACATATTCTTGATCAGTCTAAGATCTTTTCCATCAATATTTATACTTTCCCAAAATTTTTACTTCAAATTACCAACATGTATCAGAAACCATTTGGGTGGAAACAAAGTTTAAAAAATTGATATTCACGCCCTATGTTGTCTCTGGTGAACAGGTTTTTTTCTCCCGTTCACAGAAAATTTTCCCAAGGGGGCAAAAATTAATATTTTGGGAGTTTTTGAACAAAAAATTGATTCTGACTTATCAAAAACCCCCGGGGGACTTTTCCCTCTCCCCCAACGATGGGAGATGGTTTTAGTGCATTTCCCTGAAATGTATTTAGTAAAAATTGGGAGTGAACCCAAAAGGGGAAAACCAGGTTTAAAATTTTTACAAAAATCCCTTTTCCAGGGGGGGCACTTTACCCTTTCCCCCAACGTAGGGGATGGGCGCCCCTGATTACAGTCATGTCCCCTGAAAAGGATTTTTAACTAAGTGTAATTTTTAAAGGAGAAGACCAGGTTGGATACAACCCCTTTTTTTCAAAATTCCATTTTCCCCGGCTGGTTGTAGGGGCATGTCCCCTGGAATTTTTTAAAAAAAAATATAATAAAGGCCCCTGCATTTTTGGGTAGTGAAAAATTTAGGCGGGACTGTTGAACCTCTCTGGTGTGGGAAGGGGACTGTAAGTCCAATTTAGGGAAAAGAATCCCCACCACAGGTGGGGAAAACATGATTATATATAATTTGTAAATATAAAATTTTTATTTCCCACAAATATAAACATGCGTTTTAAAAAATATACAATACTTAATTGTACAAAAAAAAAATAATTTTTATAGGACTCATTTTTTTGCCGCATTTTTTTAAAATTTTTGACCCGGATTCCCTTTAAAACCCCAAAAATAATAAGGGGGGGCAGGAGAACTGTGATATAAAAGTCTTTCATCAGTTTGGGTAAAAAATTCAAAATCATTAATTTCCCTTTTACAAAAAAGGGCATGCTACACTAAAAAAAATTTCCCCCAAAGTGTGATCTATTTTTTTGTAACCCCATGGGCTGAATTTACATTCATTTGGATGTGATCCCCTTTTAAACAATCCCAAATGCCATGACTTCCCTGGGTTAATCCCTTCCCAGCATCATCCCTTTTAACCCCTCCCAACATTTTCTTCCTTTTTGCCTTCCCAATTTTTCTTTCCCTTTTCACCAAATGTTCCAAACCCCCTTTGGTTTTACAAAAAAAACCTTGAATTTTTAAACAGGTTTCTTTTGTATAGTTCTCTTTTAAAAAAAATTTTTTCCCTTCTGTCTATGGTATTTTTAGCCTTTTTCTTTTAAACCACATCTCTGTGGCCTATCTATCTCATTATCTGATTCACTGTCATATGTTAGATATTCTTCAATATGCCTTGTGTTTTTTCGTGGAATTCACACAGTATATTTTGCAAAATTTTTTTTGTCATGGTTTTACCCTACTAGATAGAGCAAATCTTGCAACCTATCAGCTGGCCCCTGTGTTAAAGGCACCCACAAATTTCACAGACAACTAAGAAACAGCATTTTCTAATATTTTTGTGTTACCCAGGGGCAAACATGGACAATAAGCAAAGCGCAGTCTGAAAAAATTCCCGTGAAATAAGCTCCCTTAAAAAAGTTACCAACCCCAAAAAAAAAACAACCTCAGCATAGAAGAAAGTTTGCATGGAACCTTGCTGAATTCATTCTTCTTCTTCTTTGTGACACTGCTACGGTTGTTGCCCAGTGTACATGTTTTCTGTTTTTGTCTTGCCGCTGTTCTGGTGGCTTGTGTGATTTTATCTTTGCTCTTTCACAGATGCTCCCGCCATCTAACCATTTTTTCCCGTGGTCTTCCTCTTGCCTTCTTTCCCGATGTTCTGTTGTAGAAGACTCTGTATACTGTGAGTTTGGATGCATTCTTATTACATTGAAAAATAAAAAATGAAGTGGTTTGGCTACTTGTAAGAATGCACCCAAACTCCACTGTATGCAGTCTTCTACAACAGAACATCGGGAAAGAAGGCAAGAGGAAGACCAAAAATGGTTAGATGGCATAACAAATCCTGTCACAAGCAAAAATACTCAAACAAAAACAAAAAACCACGACACTGGTTTCCCTTATCTCTATTGTACATCTTCCATCTCATGAATGCTCCCCGATATTTGAATTGATGAATTTGTTTCAGTGTTGTTTATTTTGAGATTACATTGTGGTGTTCCCATTTCTTAGAAATAACCATCATCTCTGTTATCTTTATATTCATGCTTAACACTTCTCACCACTATTATCTCTATCAAGTATTGTAGATATTTTCCCCATGGCGCCTTGTGTTGCGGGCCAGCAAAGAAAAATCCTGTGACCTACAAAGTATGTTGTAGAGGCAGGGGCATCAAAGCTACCCCGTAAATAAAAGCATTGCAAAAAATTTGGGAGGTGCTGGCCTACTTGTGGCGCATAACTGCTCTTAGGCTCAGATCACAAAAAAGTGGTTAACAAGTGGAGATGTGCAGAGTTTGAAGATATGTTTTGTCTACCAACCATTATTCCTGTCTTTTTGTTCTAAATGCACGTTTTACTGTATAATTGAACCAGAGCCAACTATAAACTTATGGGCCTTGTGGGTAAAATTATGGAAATCAGCCCACAACTACACCTTTGACCTTGCATTCCAGTATTGGTGTATAGATGGAAATCATTTTAAAATCAACACAAAATGCTAAATCGAAGTATATTATCAACAAGTTAATTTTAAAAAAAATCAAAAACCTCTCTCTCTGCCTTTTTACCGGGTTTGGGGCATAGGCCCTCAACCAACTCATCAAGTCTTCCTATCTCTAGCTATCTCCTACAATAATATGGAAACAAAAAAGTTGCAAAGATAGAAAGAAAAAAAATAGTATGTTCAAGAGATCTTTATGATTGAAACTTCAGAAAATAGGAGATTCTCCTCTTAAAACGCTCCATATCGACCCCCCTGTGAGTGAGCCAAAGAGCAATTTCGTTGTGCCAGTTTTGCTTTTTTTTTACTAGGTTAGTTTCCCTAAGTCCTACATGGTTGTCTCTTGACATACCTTGTAGGTCACATTAGTATTCTGGGGCAGGCCCCATCACCCCCGTGCGGAAAGGGACACAGAATTGAATGAATGTAAGATAACTTTAGATCAGCTTGCCATGATTCAGAGAGGGTAGTAATTCACTGGATATCCTCACACGGGAAGTTCAAGATAAATAAAAATACTAAGTCTAGCTAACGGGGGAAAAAAAACATCTCAAAAAGACAAGTCAGCTACAAAAACCATCTCTAGAGGACACTATAATGCAAATGGAAAAAGAACACCCAAAACGGAAGATGAGAATATTACCAGCTGTCCAGAAATGACCAGACTGCCATATGGGCCCGGAACAAATAAGACACCAAATTCAAGATAAATACCAGCGGTTTGTGTCCTGGCAGATGTATGATGAGAGCATGCCCTAGGACCATAAACAGTTCCTTGAAGAAAGAAGATGCCCACTTCGTCCAAGGCAAACTATATGATGTGGCTGACAGTAGGCTTTATCAGAGAATCAAGATCTCAACCTAGTGGACCGCAAAGAAAATCTTTTATTGCTATTAAAATTGATAAAACTCACTTCGGATATAAATCTCTCCGTATGTTATGCAAAAACAGTGGATACAAAGTAAAAGGCTGGCCATGCTAAAGGTGGGCCTCAGAGATAACATAGGTGGCGTGCGGCGTACACAAGAGCCTGTTCTTGAAATTTTTCTGACTGTGATGAAAAACAGGGTTGGAGAAAAAAGTAAGATGCACAAATACAAAAAACCAGCATTGTACAGTGAAAGTAAGGCTGAGAAAGACAGGACAAAACAAGAAAGCATCAACAGAAACCATACATCTTAGTCACACAAAACAATGAATAAAGCAAACAGAAAAATGTTTATTAAAAAATGGATATCAATTTAATTTCACTTTCAAAAATTGTTCACCCCTGTGATGGCTTTTAATTCATCATTTAATGAAACAAACAAATACTACCACCTTCATGATTCTACATGTTCAAAATCAACAATCTGATCCACTAAAAAGGCAGAAATTAGAAACTTTTGAGCCACACACACAAAATAAACACTTAGGTCAGCAGATGTCTGATAGACAGTTTTAAAAACAAAACTTTAAAAGAAATGCATGTCACTTGCAAGTAAAGATTTATCACCAAACGCCAACTTATTCCCAATTTAAAACAACTGAAATAGGAAAGACTTGTGTAAGGCTCAAACATGATCTGTTCAACCATCTCAATCAGAATGCAGTTAGAATTCACCAAATGAAATGTGAGCTCTGTTATTCCATTGTATGCCACCATAATGATTTGGCTCAAATAAACACAGTACTTCAGGGGAAATTTGCAGCGTGAATTAAATGTCTGTAATGGGGGAATGAAACAATGATATGGATAATGTCCAAAAAATATCTTTCCCTATCCCCAAACTTGACCAGAGGGTGAAAAACTTCACAAGCCTTCACTAACGTTATAGATAAAACAAATGTACTAAGGAAGAAAAAAATGTATGCATCTCACTGGGATGAAGTATGAGTACACCAAGCCTTTAAAAAAATAAATGTTAAAAAACATTTCCAGTGAATTGTCAACAAAAAAAATGAAGCATCTTGCATCTGCTATGCCAGTAATGTCATCTTATATACAAATTTTACAGATGAACCTGCACATGTTTGCCCTGGAAGTTTAATTCTCTGCATTTGTCAAACAAATAAAACTGAACTCTGGTACATCAATATGGAGACATCTTAGTCAACTGATCAATTTAGTCCAACAAAACTTGCAGAACTTTGTTGCTTACAGCTGGTTAGCTGCTGATTTAAAAGGGACGGAAAGTCTGCGTCATCAAATCGAGCGCGGGACTCCCTGGGCTTGTTGCTCATCCTCTTGGCCACACGCGAATACACCGGCTCTCTCCACCTCTTGCTCCTCGTGGACCTTTTGCCTCTACGGGTGTGTCATTAAAGGTGATCGAATGTCCAGTCCAAATGCTTCAGCGACTATGGAGACTCCTAAAACAGAAAAAGAGTTGATTAGAGAGATGTTGACATGTTATAGTAAACAAACATGGCATGTAGTAAACATTTTGTTCATTGTTCTCTTATGTAATATCAAATGAATTCTGACTCAGCTGATGAGCAAGACACACGACAACTATACTATGTACTAATCTTATATTTTTCCCTTTGTTCGTTCTTTACGACCAATTTTAATCACTATTTGTGATATTTGATCTTTCAAGAACGTGTTCGTTGAAATTGGTTTGGTAGGCCCCTAAACGCATAGACTTCTACACGTTTAGGACACATGCATTCGATTTCAGCCAAACCTCCTTAGTGGCCTCTTACGACATGCGTGGCAGGTAACCGTGGTTCTATTCTTACACCCAAAATTTTGGGGCCCCCGGTAACCATTTTCGGGCAATCTTATATTTATGTCACAGTTTAAACCCATGTCTTCCAACTACACAGTGAACAAAAGTAACAAAATAGAACACAAATACCTCATCTTCCTCATCAGATTCTTCATCTTCATCCTCGTCTTCCTCTTCGTGTTTCTTGTGGTATTCTCTTCCTTTAGTCCACCGTGAACCATCTTCACCTTCACCAGCTTGACGGATGTTGAATTCTGCTTTGGCTTCTGTTTGTCTGTAGAGCCTTCCATTCATCAAAAAGTCATTTCATGAGGTTGTGCTTCCTCCTCTTTGGCTGCACATTCTCAGCACTGTCACTACAAGATAATACAATGGAAACATAAATATAAGTCTATAGACCAATATACCCACAGAGATAAGATTTAAAAATCCCAAGGTTCAGTCGGTACTATTTGTTACAACGAAAGTGATGAAGTACATGCACTAATTTCACTAGAGGCTCCTTGCAGGCTGTCTGCATATGATAAATGCAAATTTCCTAAAATACTATTTTATATAGAGATGCAGACAAGAAAAAGTTACAGGGATGGAGGGACAAAGAAGCACTTTAGAACAGGCCCATGACCTCAAAAAAAGTAGACATTTTGGAGGTTGCTGCACAGGTTCTATCAGCGGGCACACAACTGTGAAAAGATACCCCATGCAAGAAAACTAGTCCCCTGCAGATTTCTTGCAATCTTTGTCTCTTTATTATATTTTTTGTATATACCCATGTTGGTAGCGTGCATGTCTTCTTCACCTTTTAACTCCCAATGGCGCACAACAAACTTCTTCCAGCTCTGCCATCCCTTCCAATGTTTTACCTATCCTTTTGATATCAGTCCCCAGCTAAACTCTCCAGGTATGTCTTCCCTTTCCCCCAAACTCTCATTCCATCCCAGGTTCCAAAACATCCATTTATTCCAGCTGTATGTGAAGGCTTGTTATTACGGTTCTGTTGTACATGCTGTTTTGGAAAAGATTGAGTTTCCCTAAGATATTGCAGATTATGTATTTGTGACTGTTGAACAAGTAGAGGACAAGCTACACATCCG
>JADZMA010002245.1:0-12740 GCA_020796225.1 Arion vulgaris
AAGTTTCTAGTTGCCAAGCCATCCAATAAAAACAGTTCAAAATCTGTTGGGGGGGCTAAAAGGGCGATTTATTCATCAGGCCAAAAAAAGATGAAAAAACAAGCTTCAGACCTCCAAAATTTGGCTTTTCCCCAAAGTCTGTCGAGCAAACCCCTTAGAGACTGAACAAAAATTTTACCCAGACAAGTTAAAAGGGAATTTCCGACAGGATGACAGAAAAACATACAATGTAAGACAGTCACTCTCAGTTTTGATGAAAATACCCACATGATCTCTGGTCGGGTATACGGATGGTCAAAAAATATAAAAGAATGGGGGGCAATTCCCCAAAAAACCCCCAAAAAACCTAAAATCGATTAAAGTAACAAAATTCTGTCACAACTATGATGCAAAAATTCAGGCAATAAAAGGTTAAACTGAAAAACTGTTGAATCGGGCCCAATCCTCAACCTGTTTTTTTTTGACTGATCCAAAAATCCCAAACCCCCGCCCAGAAAATTGCCAGGTCTACAGCCTATTAAAAGAAATTCTCAAAGTTATCTTTTTTTTTCTAAAAACTTTGTTCTCAACTCTGCATCCATAAGTTAATACTGGAATCACACAGGTTAAAATCTTTTTTTTAAGTCTTGCTAGTGAATTGGATTTATATATTTGACAATTTGTTAAAAGCACTTGATGAATCGTTCTGGGGGGAATTTCTCCCCTTTTCCCCGTGATGACATCTACTCCTAGGTTTTAAAACATTTTTCAAAGTGCAGTTTTTAGTTGAATATTTTCTGGACTGCTGGTAAGGTCAAAAATTTTTTGTTTTGTTTTTATTTGGAGCCCAATTTGTCTGAGATTTTTTGGGAAAGGTTTTTTTTCATTTGAATATCTTGATGTGATGAACTAAAAAGGGCTATATTGGGAAATCAGGTCTTCTAAATTTTATCCCCCCTTGATGCCCATATTTGTTATTGGTGCTTTTTTCCCTCCCCAGTAAATTGCTTTCAAGAGCATTGGCGATAGGCGCCCCTTTTTCCCCCTTTTTCCTGGGAACCAGTCAGGTTCCCAAATCTGTTCTTACAATTGGGCGATTCACTTAGAAGTTTTATGATGTTAGAATTTAGGGAAACCTAGTTTTGGTTTTTCCCAAAGCGTGGGCGGTGAATGCAAGCCAAAATCAACAAAGTTGATGTTTAAAATTTGATTAAAATTCTGAATCTTCTGATTCTCTTAGTGGATGTGATCTATGCATGCTCTTTTTGGTCAAAACCTGCTTGTTCTTCTCTTACCCTTTTCATCTATAGATTTTTTCGTCCCCGGAAAAGCTATTTTCCTGGCACACGTGGGGGGTGACCCACCCCATTTTACAATCAACAAATCCCCTTTTTTTGGGTAATTTTGAAAATAATCCATCTTTCCTGTTGTGGTGGGTTCTTTTTCCAAAATTTCATTCATGTTGGGTATATTTGTAAGTTGTTAACATCTTGTTTTGACATTTCCCCAAAATTTATCATCCCCCTTTGTTGCAATAAAACAAGAAAATGTATAAAATTTTATAAGCCCGCTGGAACTACTTAACACTTAGAATGGATGGGGAAAGACTCCTTCAATCCTCTGGGGGAAAAAGCGGGGAAGACCAAGAAGCTGCGAGAACCATCAAGAAGGCTCACGATGGCCCCATAAACATCAAAATTTAAAAACAAATAAAAACCCTTGAGACAGGGAAAACTAGACCTCCCCCTATCGGCCCCGGGCCCCAGAAAGACTAAAATAACAACGCCCTACTTCTAAATTGTCCAAGCAGCGGGGTGTCTTCGGGGATCCCCCCACTGTGGAATCCCGGGGAAAAAAAACACAGCCCCATTGGGAAGGAAGGTGGGGGACAACGGATTCCCAGTTACCACCCCAAAAAAAGGATGTTAAATAAAGAAAACAAATCCCAAACACAAGCGTTCTATAATATGACGATTGGAAAAAGTTGTCATTCTGCCTTAAAACGGACACAATCGGCTCCCGGCCCAAATGTATACAAAATTCAAAATTGCTTCAGCCATGTACGTGGACGGCCCTAACTGCGAGCCAACTTAAAAACTGCCTGAATATGATACACGGGGGCAAACCCCCACCCCTTTAAACAAAACAACACTTGACGAAACTACCCGGACCTCTGTGGGCTAAAAGACGGTGAAGTTCAACAAGACAACATTGAATATTGAAATTTTCAAAAGGACAAAAGGGAAGGAAGGATTATTTTTATTTTAAACTTTTTTTGAACTAGAAAAAATTTTTTGTCAATCACCCTATTTATGTCTTTTGAAATATTTATAGAATAACATAAAGTATTTCAATCACGGTTATGTTAAACCCTTTGGGGCTTGATAAAACAAGTCAAAGTAGATCTGTCTTGCGGGTTGTCCACCATGACAAAGTCTCATCACCCAAATATAAGTCAAAATTTTGATATACAACAGTTACAGTTGATTCTCAACTTAAATATCTTTATTCCCCATTTATCAATCATATTTATATTTCTGTCAATTTTAATAAATATTTTCCCCAAACAGGGACCGAATATTTTGTTCTGATCTTGACATGTACCCCCCAAAAAAATATTTCTTTCTGTGTGTCCCTTTTCCCATTGCCCAATTTAAAGTTGACATAAAAGCATATACCTCTCTGGGTGTACACTCAAACACACAAGTGCAAAAGAATACTTACAATGAGACCTTTTTTCCATAGCTCTTATAGTAAACCAGCAATCCCAAAAGTTGGGAAACCCTTTTATGAAAAGTTTCAGTTAAAGAACTCTACTCAGAACATTAAAAATAATTTTAAAACAGATATGCTTTAATGAACACGAAAATTGAAAACTGTTTATATTTCCCAAGCAATTATTTCTCTTTTATATTACCTTTTTTCAAATAATTCGTTTATTGAGGAAGTGTCATGAGTGTTATTTCATTTAGTGTTGGAAAATGAGTCAGTATTTTTCAGTCTTTTTCTTGTGTATTGTTAAAATTTTTTTTTTCTTTTGCTAGTCTTATTCAAAAGTTTTTCTGCAGTCCCTTCATGAAAAAAATTTATTAATTTTTTAAAATTGTAGTTCATTTATAATTTCTTTTATTTACCCCCAATTGTCTATCCAGATTAATTTGGGGGTTTTTTCAATCATCATGGGGAAAACCACACAATCAACAAATAGTCATATACTATAGTTGAAATGATTACAAGGGGTTTTTATTTTATTTTTCATATATTAAACAATCAATCATTTTCAAATTTTTGGCAAAATAAAAAAATTTATGTTTTCACATAAAAACTTCAAATAGGATCTGTATAAGTTGAATAATTTACATGCAAAAAAAAATAAAAACAAAGGAAATGAGCCCCATTTGCAAAAACCCCCTTTTTCCCACTTCTTTTCTTTTTTTTTGCTATGTCAATAAAATTTTTTCCAATCACAGGACCAAAAAAAAAGATGTTGGTTAATTTCAAATTATTAACAGGCTGCTTTATACCTCTGAACAAACTCATATGTGCTCAGTCTCTTTCAGGAGATGGTAAAGGGTAATCATTTTGATGTTCTGGTTCCTTTTTGAAGACTTTATATTTGTCTTAAAAAAAAGGCGAAAAATTGATTTTCTGCATTCTCTCTCTTTTTCTTCGATCACCCAGTTTTTGTCGTTTCCCCATAAACCCCATTTATTAAATCGTTCCCCCATGGTGTGGTTTTTTCACATCTTTGGGCCCAAATTTGGGCTCGGGTGCTTACCCTTCGGCGTGTGTCGGTTTTTTGCGTTACTGGCTCTCCATCAGCTTTGGCTGCCCCGCCGACCTAAAAGGGCAGCGGTTTTTCTCATTCACCCCACTGATTCTCCTTTTAAACCATTTTTCTTCTTCTTTGGTTGTTCTTTGCCAAATTTTTAATCACTTTTTGTGTATGGATCTTTCCAAACTTATACTTGCACATTGGTTTGGTGGGCCCCCAAACCCAAGACTTCTCCCTTTTTGGACCTTAATCAATTTAAAACCCAAACCTCCTCAGTAGCCTTTTCTGTCGTGGCAGGTAACAGTGGTTTATTCTTTAAAAGGGTTTTAACCCTCTGGCGTCATTTTCAACCAGCTAAAAGTGCCAGCTGTAGAAATTTTGTATTTTGGCAATCTTCTGATTTTCTCTTAAAAAATCTGCCTATTTCGGCTGCAGACAAAAGGGATCAACCATACGGGGTTAAACCCTCATGCAGTGATTGTCAGTGCAATTATTTTTCCCTTTTTTTTTACCAAAAAAAAGGTATTCTTGTTTTGTTTGTTTTCAAAAAATATCTGGTTTGAACTAAAAATTTTTTTCCAGCTGTAAAGCTAAAAATTTAAAAACCCTATTAAGTTTTTTGGTGTCTGAATAAAAATTTTTTTGCTCCTTGCTCATAATTATTTACAAAACCAGTTTTATATTTATGCGGGGGCATGAAAATTGTAAAGGAAAAAAAAGTGTCAATATTGTATGACTGCTGTAAAAAAGCAGGCTATCAATTTATATGATATTCGATTTTCTTGGGAAAAGACGGTAAATGTTTTGGAATAGATCATCTAACTCAAACCAGACTAAAAAATCCCAAATAAAATGTATATAGTTAGACAGGAGCACACTAGAAGCAAAATAAAAATGTAAATCAACATAAGTGATTTTAACCACACTAAAGACATACTGAAAAAGATTGGGCACAGGGGCAATTGGTTTGATGATCTTCTTCTCTTCTCTCCTCCCACCCCCTTTCTGCGCCTTTTATTTGGGGTGCCCCTGGCCACTACCTCATTTTTAGACTTTTGAAATTGCAGTGTTACAATTTTTTGCCCCCCTTTTGACCCCTAACACATGGGTTGTGATGATCGTGTTATCTAAACTATTCAAACTCAATTTTTTCTTTTTTATCTGATTAGTAAATTTAAAAAGATTACATTGGGATGGGATGAAAACCTTTTTCTTTATCGAACGTGCAATGAAAAACTTTCTTAAATGGATTCTATGCCCAATTTTAAACTCAAAGAATACACCATAAAACATATCAAAAAAGTTGACTAAAAAAGGTTTTAAAAAAAGAAAACGGTAAATCATAATTGTTCAGAACCCACGAATACACAAAAGTATTTTAAACATGTTAAAAGGGGGAACTCCCCTTTAAAAAAAAAGGGGATAGATAGGTAAAAAAAGTATGCATGATGTAAAATCTTATAAATCCCAAAATTTAACATGTATAATACGGGTTTCAAGATTTGGCCCCATTAAATTCAAATTTAAATTAACATTGAGTTGTGTTTTTTCTTTTAACGGTTCTGCTAGCTCGTCCTATTCACATTTTTTCCCTTCCCTTTCCCCGCCTAAATTCGCACCGTCCCCAAACCTTACCTATCTGTCATAACTAAACCTTCTCATTTCCATAAAAATATCCGTTGCCCCTTTCGGGTGCTTTTAATTAACACCCTTATCTTCGACAGTGAAAAAGACACTTTCTCTCCGTAAAAAGTTGAATAAGAAATTGATGTGGGCGGCGACCCCACACTTAAATGAAGCAGTATAGTATTACTGTCCCCTCGGGTCGGAGAACCCCGTCTGTGGGGAAAACAAAAAAACTAAGAACTTTCAAAAAAAACCCGGCCCCGGGCCCTTCGCCGTTCCTGCGGACCATGAGAAGAAGACTACTGTCTAAGGTCTGTTTCTAGAACAAACACTCATGTGACTAGGATAACTGATAAAGAAGGCTGGTGAACTCTGTTTTGGGTTTAAAGAAACCTTATAAATATGGATGGGTCCTCAGATCAGTCTCGCTTATCACATGTATCAAAATTTTAAAATTACAATTCAACCATTTTACGGGCCCCTAAACTGCAAAAAAATGCTTAAAACTCCCTGTCTTATTTTTTATACGGGAAAACCCTGGTCAAAGTAAAAAAACATTGGAAAAAACTGAAAGATCTCAGTGTGGCAAAAAAAGGCGTAAGTTTTAAAACCAAAAAATGATATTAAACAATTTTCAACAAATGAAAGGAAAAAAGGAGAGTCACTCTCCTTTCTCCGGGCGATATGAAATTACAATTACCTAACCTAAAGCCCAAAAATTGTTTAAAAGTTCAGAACAACTGGACTGATAACAAACAAATAAATATAAAAATATTTAAAATATAAAAAGTAAAAGTAAACAATTTAAATTTTATAAAAACAAAAACTGGATTATAAACTTCTAAAAATTATAATGTTAAAGGCAATGAAAATTTTTTTGGGGACTGATGATGTATTTGAAAAACAGTACAATGCGGTAATTTGGTAATATATTTATAATATCTCTCTCTCTCTAACATTTTTATTTAAAAGTATGATGACCTTGACCCCCAAATGAAATAAAAAATAAATCTGTGTTGACAGGGACAAAGTGCTGATGGTTCCATGATTTATTGACATATGACATTTATAAAAATGGTATAGTGACCAAACCTAACCGTTTTTTCCATTCCAAAAGCTTTGCTGCTGTCTTTTACTTTTGGTTCTGCACCCAAAACCAATTTTGCTTTTGTCTACTTTTACATATCTAGAGGCAAAAGTATAAAACAAATATTTTACAATCATAAATACAGATAAAATCTAGTTCTTAAATAAACGGGATATCAGAACTTTTTATTAAGATAATTACAAATAGGTCTAGTTGTTTTTTTACTTTTTTTTAAAATTCTTCAGACTGTCCCAACTAAAAAAACAACATGATTACTTTGTTAAAGCCTACTAAAATTAATCCCTTTTGAGGGAATCAGCATATCTTTTTTATAACTTTAAAGTTTAAAAAGTAAAAACCCCCCTACTGGTGGTTTCAGCTCTTTGACATTGAAATATCACTCGGAACTCTTTGGAATTTAAAGGGGCTCTGGATCCCTGTCAATGAGTTGAAGGGGGAAACTAAAAAGAAACGTTGTTGGGAGTTTAGGGTGGAAAGGTGGCGTGGTCTTTTGGGGGCTCAAAGTTGGGTGGCTGCACCGAGCAAACTTCGTCCTTTTTTTGATCGACTGGGAATGTCAGTGGTAATTCGGTCGATTTTAATATCAAGTCACAATGTGAGCACTGACGGGGTTTAGAATGAAAGGGGATCGTATAGTTCTGGGGTGCACTAGAATAACCCTTTTTTGAAGATGAGATTTCTTGGCCTTCTGTCCCCGCTCCCTCATCAATGCCAAAACCAAGGGATATATCCCGGGGGGCCGGATAAAAAACATCAATAAAAGAACAATGATTTGGCCGGTTAAGTAGCGGCATGTCATGGGGGCCGGATGAGAATAATTGGCCAGGTGACTCGGTTGCGACCCACCAAAAGGAAGAATGGGTCCCCAAAAGATGGTAGCATGACCCTTCTCAGCGTTATCATTACTCTTGGAAGAAGTAGGGTGGGGGCAACATGAGGCTGATCCGATTAAGCAGCTGATGAAGAAATCAAGGGGATGATGTTGTTGTATCCCATGGGGGGGTTCACGTGGTGAAAAACAGCTGGGGGTTTTTTGGCTTCGGTAGGGCTGTTGCAGGCGGTGGGGCATACAGGACACTACTTCTGTGGGATGGAGGTTGAGGGTTCTGCTGCCCCCATTGGTTTTTGGGGCTTCCTTTCTGGGGGGTTTTGATCGCTCTCGTATGCCAGATCCAGAAAAGGGGGTTTCGTATGTGGATTCGTCTATAAAGTTTCTAACCTCCAGCACCTGGATATACTGTCCCGGGCATGGGTGTTTACTAAGAAGGCGGTCAGGCTTGCATCAACAGCATCGTTGTTGGGGGTTAAGATGAAAAAGGGGATTTCTTTGGTTCTTGGTTCTGTTGGATAGGGCTAAAATTTATGTTGAATCGATCAAACGTTTAAACAGTTTGGGGTTACCTTTTTTCAAGTGAACTGGTGCCTGAGGAAGTGAATGTTTTAATCAGACCACAGGGCCATCATATGCCCCTCTTGTATCTGTTGAGGGATCATATGGGTTTCCGGGTACCAGCGTCGTTTATAACCAATAAAGGGGGGTGTTTAGAACATCTTTGCCACTGTTGGATGGGAAAACTTTGATGTTGTTCAATCCCGTGTTTAAGGGTTGGAAATTACAACAAATGAAACAGGATTTTGGGAAAAAAGAAATGTGTTTAACCAGTGAGCCCCAGGGAAATATCGTATCTCCCCTTTAATATCTTTGGGGGAACACCTATGGGTCTTGGGGCCCATATCAGTTCATAACCAATAACAAAAACTAAAAAATAAATCGTTGCCAATCAATCAAGCAAAATAAAAAAGCTAAATATCTTTAAAAAGTAGAAGGTTTTTTCCTTTTGCTAAATAAATGTAAAAGAGCTGACATGAAAGGGCTCAAACATAAAAAATTTGTGTACAAGTTTAAAGTAGAAGGACAACTGGGGCAATTTTCTGAGACATAACACAAAAATAAAAATTTTACAAGTAAAAATGACATGTAAACTAGACTCTTTGAGTGGTTTTTTCTGGATTTTCTTTAAATATAGTGATTAATTTCATTATAAAAAAACTTCGAATTAAAAACCCCCTCCGAAGCATGGGGGTTTTTAGCTCTTGCCGGTTGGCATCAAAACCCCTTTTTCGGTGCCCGAAACACGTAAATCTGGGGAAACTTTGGGTTTTTTTGCCTCCCGGGAAATTGAACCCACACACAAGGGAGAACGTCCCCGCCTAGAACACGTGGGCAGCCGGGGCGTTTAATATAAAAAAATCTTTAGATCAAACACCTGTTTGAGGTTCCCCTAATAGATGTCCATTCTAATGTTGATTTGCTGAGAGGTGTTTTTATCAACATTAGAAGATAATCATTATATTTAAACAAGTTACCAAAAAAAAGTTTGTTTACAAATGGTCAAATTAGGAAAAATGAGAAAATTGAACCTCTTCATGAAAAGAATAATTCAACATCCCAAAAAATTTAAAATCAGGAATGACGTTTGTAGTCCTGATTGCCTTTGTCAGTAAACACATACATCATGATGTAACGAAACTTACATTTGAAAAATTTTAAAATCTTTGGGCATTATGGTTATTTCAAATCAAATGGGGAAAAATCCGGTGACAAAGTCCTAAAATTTATGATATTTTAACAAAGAAGTGGTTTTCCCGGGCCCCAATTTTGGGGGGTAAAAAAGGGAAACCCCTGTTACCTGCCATGCATGTCTAAGAGGTGACTGGAGTTTTGAAATTGGATGCACTTCTAAAAAATGTGAATTTTGTGTTTGGGGTCACCCAAACCCAAATTTCAAAATATCCGTTCTTGGGGAAAAAAACAAACATATCCAAAAAGGTTAAAAAGGGTAAGCCCAAAAAAAAAAGAACAAAAAAATTTTCCTTTTTTATTTTAAATCTCAAGCTAATAAATTTTTCTGCTCACCCTAGTCTTTGAGGCCTGACGGGGGATCTTAATCTCAGCCCCGGGGTCAGCCCGTACTTGTCAGTCAGGTTTGTTCCTACCTTCTCCTTCCGAATATAAATCATCATTTCATCTGAAGTATCCGTTCAGAAAATGCCATTGCTGTTTTGGTTCAACAAATCAAATGGTTTAATACATGTTAATAAAAGGGGGTGTCCCCTTTCGAAAGAAAAACTCACCCATGTTTGGGCAGGTTTGGTTCTATTCTTTAAAAATTTGTGGTTCCACTCGGGGGTTTTCTCAATATTTTAAAGCCCCAAATTTATAATTTTGTTTTTCTGTGCTTCTTCCATCAATTCCTGTGACTTTGCAAACTATCCAAATGTTAAAGTTTTATAAAAATCCCCTTTAGTCTGGTCCCTAACAGTGCCCTCTTTTGGAGTTTAAGTTTTTCCCATTCTTTTTTAAAATATTTTTATAACATTTTCTTTTCGTTCTGTTTTTTAAAAAAACATTGAATATGTTGTTTTATTTCTTTCATGATTTGACTTTCTTTTAAATTTTTTATTTAAATTTTTGGTCCCTTTTTAGAGAAGAGAGAGAGAAGGAAAAAGAGAGAAAAAATGGGGGGGAAGAGAAGAGAGAAAAAGGGAGTCGTAACGTGTGATGTGTTCGCATGAGAAACACATAAAAAAAATAATGGGTTGGGAAAGTGGATAAATTATTTGTAACATAAAGGTACTGCGGGAAGCGACAAAAGTTCTACAACACTGTGGATTTTTAAAAGGAACGCACATGCAGCTTGAAAGTACTAGTGGCATACATTGCAGTACATAACAACGCATTATTGGTTTTTCGACCTTTGAACTTATCCATAAATACGACCGAATTAGTTATGAAAAAAATTCCATAAGAATTTTTTCTTATTTTTTTTTGTTAGATAATACGCTCTAATATCAAAAAAAGTTGTTCTTAGGTTAAAGGTTTGCCGGGGAAAAAAGACTTTTTTCTAAAAAAATACACAAAAAATTTAAAATAAAACATTAAAAAATATATCTATGAATGCGTACAATGAACAAACAATACACACATAATTTTGTTGGCTCACTTTTTTACTAAAACATTACAAAATACCCTTGTTTTTTGCCTTAAAGGGACTTCGAAAATCTTTCCCCAAGATTGATGTCTTTGTAATTTTTTTCAATTTTATATTGTATAAGTGTAGTAGTGGGGGGGAAAATTTTTGTTACTCCCAAAAAAATTGAATAATCCGAAATCAATCAATCAAGGGCCATCCTCCCCCGTGGGGGACCATGTCTCTCCCCAACTCTCTTTTTGGTGCGGAATCAGTTCTGACGTCGATCTTGTATCGAACCATGATTCAATCAGCATCTTTCCCCTCTTTTCCCCCCCTCTTTCCTTCCCCAATTTTACCTTTTTCCCAAAAGTTCTAAACCTTCTCATCGCATTATATGCCGAAATACCGAATAAATACTAATAACATCAATAGCAGAATGTCCTTGGAAAACCCCTTTTATCACAGCCAGCCAAAAAAATCATGTTTCTTTA
This sequence comes from Arion vulgaris, assembly GCA_020796225.1. Classification (NCBI taxonomy): domain Eukaryota; kingdom Metazoa; phylum Mollusca; class Gastropoda; order Stylommatophora; family Arionidae; genus Arion; species Arion vulgaris. The sequence continues at coordinate 10,954 of JADZMA010002245.1, forward strand.
AAGTTCTTCCACCTCTTCCCAAAAATGTTTTTTTCTTTGATGCCCCGCTCCCCGTTGTTTGGGCGTCCCCCCGCCTCCTCCCGGAAATGCCTTTTCACCTTCTCTTCAAACCCTGTGACTTTTTTTGGGGCTCATGGGGGGAAACTCTTGAGTCAAGGTGGGCTCCCAGTTGAGTTGCACCCGGGGGAAACTCTGAGCCTTGAAGGGGGCCCCGAACAAATAAACATTGATGAGAGGTGCATCAAGAGAAGAGACGTGGGGCCCCAGGGCAAACTCGGGCCCCCCCTCTCGGGAAGTCCCCTTCCAAGCCTGGGCAAATGTCGCATGGTGTGAACTGGCGGAGTGGGGGAGGCGCCAGGGCAAGTGAGCCGCATGTTGACGATACGGGGGGGACCGGGGGGCAATGGTTGGGAAAGTGGCGTGGCAGGCGTGAGGTGTGCGAAACACCCGGTGTGCAGATCACCCATGGCAATCACCCAGGTTGCGAAGACTGGAGGACCCCCAGAGGGTTCAATGCGCGTTTCCCTCGGAGGGGAAATACTGCTGCCTTAATTTGTTGGGGACAATCAAAGACAGAGAGTAAACAGTACCAAACTGAACCGGGGAAAAAAATTGGGCCGAAAAAGCGGTTTTCGGGAGATGACCTCATCAGCCCGAGAGGGGGTCCCACCCCCAAAGAAAATAGCAACCTGCTGTCTTTTAACAGCGGTTACCTTGGGGAATGGGAAATCTCGGCCCCGCCTTCGGGGGGCCCCCCCTCGCCTATGTGACGAATGAAAAGGAAAAAAAAACCAAGATGTTATATAAAAACAAAACTGTCTGCATTTTTATGTTTGTGATGGTGCTAATCCAAAAATCGAACAGAAAATACAGAAGTCCCTCTCACTGTGTTAGATGAACATTTTAAGAAAATCATACTTACCAATTTACCATTAAAAATCACAACTCTTCGTTTCCCTTTCCAAAACAAACTGAAGTCGAATACCAAGTCCTAATTTAAAAAACTCTTCAAACCAAAGACATGAAAACACCTTTATACTTAATGTAGGAAACTTTTAAAAACCAAAAAAAACAACGAAAATAAAAAGTACTCCCAAAGATATTGGTGAATGGCCAAACAACCAATAAAAATGGATTGCGAAAAAAAGTAAAATGCAACAAAGAACAGTATTTCTTGTCTTTAAAACTGCGATAAAATATAAAATCAAATTTTGTCGAAAGTCGTTTTACATATACATAAACCCAAAAAAAAACTCATTTGAAAAAATTGGTTGTTTTTTTCCGAAACAAGGACAACTCTCTTTTTCAAATTTACTCTCTTTTCTTCTTCTTTGCGTTCGTTCTTTACGAAATTTTAATACTCTTTGTATATTTTGATTTTCCAAGAACTTTAACGTTGCACATTGTTTTAGGCCCTAAACCCGCTTCACTTTGGACACATATCATTTCAAAACCTCATTAGTCCCTCTTACGACATGCTGGCGGGTAACGTGATTCTATTCTTTTTTAAAAAATTTTGGGGCCCCAACCACTCGGGCGTTAAAATTTCTGATTCAGGGTTTTTCGTCCGTTTGAAAAAGTTTTACAACTGGAAAAACAAATAATTTGTTGAAAACAAAAAGCCCTTCCCTAACAAAATTTTGCTGTTAGTTTGTAAAAAAAGGATGCTGGTAATTTTTAAATTATAAACCAAATTGAGACTGAACAAACATATTTGGCGGACACTTTTGGCTAATTTGTTTCAAGCTTCAGAACATAAAAATTTCTCAACAAAACCTTACACTGAA